>PVIW01001475.1:34005-294954 GCA_004026585.1 Noctilio leporinus | reverse complement strand
ATTATGGGACAATAATGAGCAAAACTAACAACAAGCAAAACAGAACCAAGTATATGAACACAAGGAATAGGCCTTCAGTGGTCAGGGGGAATGGGGTTAGGGGGAGGGGGGAGGCAGAGGCAAGAAAGGGGAGCATCTTAGACAAGAACCTAGTATGGGGGAACCATGGACATGGACAAGAGGTGGGATTGACTTTGGGGGGAATGGGTGGGTAGGGAGGGGGACGGGGGAGCAAAAAAGGGATGGATGTAATACAACAATAATAAAAAAATGTATCAGCAAGTTAAATTTAAGTTAAAAATACCATACATTTAAATATTTAGCAAAGTAAATATTTTTATACTCACGTGCCTATATAAAAACCTCTTTCCTATTTTCCCCTGCAAATTCCCTTATAATTTTATTATGTAATTAAATTTTATAGAGAGAGAATAGAAAGATAATTCCATCTAAATGAAAATTGATTTTTATTTTTAATAGTTTAGGGAGGTTTCTTTCAGTTTTACCATTCCTTATTGGTAATTTCACTAAATTATTGGTTAAATTTTAAAAATTATTAAATATTGAAAAAAAATTTATACATTTCCTTCATATATAAACTATAAGATCTTGGGACATTTTAAGTCATTTGTGTGTGTGTACACTGAACAACTTAACCTTAAATGTTCTTTGAATTGATAAACTCATTAACCATTTTATCAGCTTTATGTTGGTTCCCACATGTTGTGTCAGCAGGAGCATTGCTGGGTGGCAGGATTGTTACCGGAAGCCATTCCTACTGGTACTGTTGTGATAACCAGACACAGAAATGACTACAAACCATGCTATTATATCCCACAGAATCCTAATTAAATGCCACTTCTTCATAAATTCCTCTTAACTGGGTTCCTAGAATTGCCACAGCTGCTCCAATGTTACCCAACTCAAAGTGAAATGTTACAGAAGACATTCTAGTGAAGAAAGACAGTGATCTTAACTAACTGTCATGTAACTAACCTACTTTTGCAAATTTTGCAAAATATGTTACCAAGTGACTCTATTACTAGGGCTTTTTTCAGGGCACCGGAATGGACATGTGTAAGCAAGGAGCCTTCACATACAACTTTTATTAGCTATGTGGTAGATTTACATATGAACAATTTACTCATATTAAACTGGACCTCCTTAAATGCTAAGTTTCAGTCACTAAATGTTGAGAAATGACTGAGAGTTCAGTCCAACCCTGTTGCCTAATGTTTCTTCAACTTGAAAATATTGCTTTGAGTTCCATTCCTTCACGTTCTCACCTTCATAGTGCAGCTAAAAAATAGATGAAGATTGAAGGAGTTGGTCCCTAAGAGAGAAACAGGCTTTGGTTAAATTTTTCTATCCATAGTAGAAAGGGCTTCCCCTGGGTTCTGTAGGGCCACTGTGTACATATATACCTTGAATCCCCCAAAATCATTATGTCAGCACCATTTTGATAGCCCACTGTCTTTCAATACCTAAAGGAAATCCTGTGCTGTCCAGCAGGAATGATCATTTGGCTGCCTCCCCAACCCTGGAAATAGAATCTGGCCTCTAGGCTTCAGGATGACCTAATAGGCATGAGTCTGAGGGTTCCTTGGAGCACCTGATGGGTCCCATGTGTGGGGCAGAGGGTTGGAGGAAACCCTGAAGGAGAGAAACTAGGACTGGGACTAAGGCCCATGCATGTCCAAGTCCAGGTGTGGGGTATCCCACCCAGAGACACGTTTGGCCCCTGAGGTTCCTCTGTCAGGGTAGGGATAGCACTACTAGAGAGAATAGTGGCAGGACTTTCTTCTCCTTCTCCTCTTTAAATGTAATAATGGCTGCCATTTATACAATGATAAACTTGCTGGAAGGGCCATATTTTCCCTGAAATTCATCACTGTCATTTTAATTAGTTTTATTTAAATGATTTTCTTAATGAGAATGACAACTGAACTTGAATTTAAAATATAGTAAGTACGTGTTGTCTTCACTGATGAATAACATCAATGTTTTGACTACTGGCCACTTACCCATTATACTTCCAATCTTAACTGCCTGGTGGTACCTTCTCCCTTTGGTCCTCTCTACATGTCCTCATGCTCATCCATTGGTCATTTGTGGTCATTCCTGGATGTCATTTGTTAAAGATTTGAAGGATTGATAACTGCAACGTCCTTGTCTTTGTTTAGAAAATGGGCAGATGTTGGCAACTGAAACCCACAGTGAATGACTTTGCTTAGACCACTTTTTACCTGTTTCCCCCTCTCTTGCTTACATTCTCCCTCTCCTGTTTCAGCTGTGTTCTTCCCAGGAAACAGTGTTTGTCTTGCATTTGATGGTCACAGACTATGGGTATGAAGATTGCTTGAAGAAACTTATGTTAGAGAATATAAAATGCAAAGAAATATGTGAGCTTCAGCTATCTGAAGGGTCATCACATGGAAGAGAAGAATACCATACTATTGGTGACTACAAATAGTTAAATTCGGTCAGTGGGTAGGATTTCTAAATTCAACCCCAGAGGAAAGAAAAACTTTCTTATGGTTGTTAGAGATAGAATGAGGTACCTTGTGGTGACCCCTTGACAGATATGTTAGGAATTGGATTCAAATATTGGTTGGAGTTGGAGTTCATTCTTGCGTGACAAGTTGAAATGAAGTACAAAAAATGTGGGTAACATCTCATGGTTAGGTAATATCCTGATAGAGAAAAAGATGCCCATTTTTTTTCCCCTTCCTTTCATAGACTCAGGTAGACTTCTGAGTCTGACTATTGTGTTCTGCCTTTGTCCCTATATCTTTGGCCCCTATATGCTCTGCTATCTTTCCCTTTTAAGGGCCTTGTTCTATCTCCTGTCATTGACTAACCCTTTATCCATGGACTCTTAGTATACGCAGTCTATGTTTTGGCCTGTCAGATCACCATCTTGCTTAGTGCTCAACTCAACTACATGTTGATGTGTGAAGTAGTACTTTCTAATTTCTGTGATTCTCTAAATATATTTGGTTTTGGTGGAAGTCTCAGTGTTTACCTTGACTGGACAGTGGATCTCCCTGTGGGATGAACCATGGAATAATTTGATCACCATGCCCCTCCTTGGTCTTTTTCTGCCATTTATTTCTTCATAGAACATGAGATTCACAACATAGTCTCAGGAAATAAATTTTGATTTGCCAGGTTTGACTAAACCTGTCCTAACTTGCTCTGCTTATCTTCTCTTCTAACTTTGTTCTCCTTTTCCCCCAACACAATGTTTTTTTTCTTTTTTTCGTACCATTGAATGACCAATATCTTAACTCCACCACAGACTTTCAGATCATAAGGGGATGGCCAATCCTTCTTTGTGTTTATGCCATTTCTGTATGTTTTAATGATAAATTATCCCTTAAAGGAGAATTGATATATTTTTAATGAGACCTCTGAAAATAATGTCTTGCTTTCATTACTAGAAAATTTTTATATGGATTTGCTTATTGTAAAATATTTCACTACATGGAGTCTACCCTTCATTAAAAAAAAGGCAGGGGAGGGGGAGGCAGAGGCAAGGAAGTGGAGCAGTTTAGACAAGAACCTAGTAAAAAGGAACCATGGACATGGACAACAGGTGGGATCGACTTTGGCGGGAATGGGTGAGTGGGGAGGAGGACAGAGGGGAGCAAAAAGGGCATGGATGTAATACAACAACAATAAAATTTTTTAAAAAACTAGAGAAAAAAGAAAAGTGTGATAAAACAATTAAGTTTCATTCTCTCTCAAGTGATCTGAACTCAGCCTCATCTGTCCAGAGAAAACCTGGTTTATGCAACCAACATACCCACAGCTAAGCTAGTTTCAACCCTTACCCATGTCACCTCATGGGAGCAGTCTGGACTCACCAGCTGCTCCTATTTTCCTGTCAGTTATGGTCTACTTGCTAAGCCTTGTCTTCCTGGACCAAGATCCTTAACCTTTGTCACATCACTGACTTGGAGTGCCTGCTTGATCACCTGACAGAAGTGACACCAGCCCTGGAGTATCTCAGCCTGCTGGGTAATGTAGCATGTCCCAATGAATTGGTCAGCTTGGAAAAAGATGAGGAAGACTACAAGAGATACAGGTGGGTATCTAGGAGTTTGAGCATGGTGAGAGCAGGAAAAGTAGCATCTATGTATATAGATTAGTACATAGCAGATGTTTGGTAAATGTCACTGGATTCCTCCTGGAAATGTTAAATTTTCACCTTTTCATAACCTATAGCCATTTTCTATTTTTGTTGAGGTCACAGGAGCCAAGAAACATGTAAAGCTGTTGGGTGACAAATTTCTTTTTATAAAGGACTGGAGGTTATATGGTCTCTATTGCAACTATTCAACCCTGCTGTTATAGTGCAGAAGTAGCCATAAACAATTTGTAAATGAGTGGGCATGGCTATATTCCAATACAATTTTCTTAAAAAAGACAGCAGTCCAGATTTGACTATTTTGCTGACCTGTTCTCTGTGTTACAAGGGCTGCCTGTGTCTGCTTCAGAGTCACTTTTTGAAGATAAAACACTTCCCACTAAAGTTTAGGGAGCTTCTATAAAATTCCAAGAGGAAGTCCCACAGGACCAATAACTTTGTTCCATAAACTATGCCTCAGTGTCCACTGACTATGTGCTCTGATCGGCTCCAAATAGAAGTATTTTTCTTTTTTTTCCCTACGTCTAAACCATCTTCTTTGAAGAAACACCCTAACTCACCTCTGTTAGGGAGTTTTCTTGACCTTACTAATTTCATAAACTTATTTTCCTTTATTATTTTGAATTCTGTATGCTCTCCTTCTTGGCTGTTGTTTGGTAAATATTTTATTTACTTAATGAAAGAAAAAGATTTTATTCATTATTTTCAGACAGAAGAGTAGGGAGGGAGGAATGGGAGAGAAGCATCAATGTATGGTTGCCTTTCACTTGCCTTCAGCTATGGACCTGGATGGAGAGCTGGCTTGCAACCTGGTTATGTGCCCTTACTGGGAATTGAACCAGCAACTTTTGGGTTCACAGGCTGGTGCCTTATCCACTGAGCACCAGCTAGGGCTTGGTAATTATTTAAAATCTTATGTGTCACTTCTCCATCAAGGTATATGCTCTCATTAAAACCCCACTTGAATAAATGTGGAAAGGAGAAAGGGAGGAAGGTTGGAAATACTAAGCAGGTAAGGATATTGGGAAATAAATGTGGAAGGACTGGGGAAAGAGGATGGTTTGAGAGGAATTTGTTCTATTGAGACTCATATAAAGTTTGTGGTGACCCATGAATGAATGTAGTTATATAAAGGCAAAACTGTAAGAATACTGACAGCTATTGAACATAGTATATTTTAAAAATACACACATACCACACACACATACATATAAGCAGAGCTACGCAGGCAGTCACTTGCATTTCTTCATTGGGAAAAATTTTATACCTTTCACTTCATTTTCTAGGTTATTTGATTAATTTTGTATGGGTCATAGACTGTTTGCTTTTAAATCATCTTAGACTAAAGCTCTAACCCTTTATGAAAAATATATTAACCCTGGCTGGAGTGGCTCAGTTAGTTGGAGTGTCATTGCATACACAGAAGGGTCATAAGTTTGATTTCTTGACAGCATGTACCCAGGTTGCCGGTTCAATCCCTAGTTGGGGTGTGTACAAGAAGGCAACTGATAGCCCTGGCTGGTGGCACAGTGGATAGGTGCATAGCTGGAAGCAGGTGAAAGGCAAACCATACATTGATGTTTCTCTCCCTTTCTTCCTCCCTCCCTGACCTTCTCTCTGAAAAATAGTGAATAAAAGAAAATCTTAAAAAGGCAACTGATCAATGTTTCTCATATCAATGTTTTATGCTTTCTCTCTTTCTTCCCCTCCCCCTTGTTCTCACTCTCTGAAAGCAATGAAAAAAATGTCCTCAGGGTGAAAATAAAATAAGAATAAGAATAATAAATATATTAAGTCTTCCTCTGCCATGATGATTTTCAGTTAGGATGAGATACTGTTGATTTAACTGAGTTCTATTAAGAGAAATATGGTTACTGTCCAGCAGGTGAATAGTAACACATTTCTAAATCAACCCTGAAGTTTCCTAGACATTTAGAACTTAATATTCTTCTTTAATGACCTCATGAACTCTGAAGCATTTAACATCCTGATTTCAGGTATGAAGGGTTAGCTTAAACTGTATTTTATCTTTTCGAAGCAACTTATTGAAATGTCTTGGAAAGGTTGAGTAAGTCCAAGAAAGTTCTCTCAATCGACACTTTTAGTAAACAAAACATTGTTTGGGAAATTCTCAATTGTTTTCTGACTTTTTTCTTTAGTTTTCTGTGTTTAATTATTTTGAATAGCCCAATAAATTTTATATATATTTATACACACACACACACACACACACACACACACACATATATATATATATATATATATATATATATATATATATATACACATTCACACATATTTACTCATTCATGAATTTAAATGTGGATCAAACTGTAAACACATTTTTTGTTTTTCTAGAATGAGAAAAGAGTGAGGGCAATTTCTAATCCCACCTGAGACATAATTCAGTCTCAAATATAGAGGGTTTTATGAGGTTGTAAAAGGAAAAGAAAGCTGATACTATTTTGTTGTTGTTGTTGTTGTGACATGATTACATTGGCAAGAATACTAAGACCTAAGGTGTAAGGTAAGGGGTCAAATCAGATGATCTGATATGGAGTACAGTGTGCCAGTCGGGCTTTTTAAATGGAGAGGACAGTCTAGATCCACTGTGATCCTTAACTAAGGTTATACTTCTGAATCATCCAAGGTGATTCTGATGTTGGACTAAGGAGTGTTTAAAAATTCCTGTTGGCACTAACATTCTGAGACACTCTACTTGCAAGTAGTTAAGAGTCCTTTCTCCGTTATCTCATACTCTTTTGTGCATTTTATCTTCTATGTTTCTTTCACTCCTCATATATTTCACCATTCAGAAAATGGCTTCCTGTAGGTAAAGGCTCCATCATCTTGCCCTTTGAAGCCTCATTAACACCTGAAGTAGTGCAGGCCATGGAATAGAGGCTTGGTAACTTTGCTATAGCTGGCTTGAAATTACCCTTCCTGTCGTGAGCTGGGTACGAATAGACAGATGCAGGTCCCTTTGGGCATCTCAGAAGCCCACTGCCAATTTAGAATAAGACCCGTTTGGATGTTGACAAACTGAGTTAACAGGCAAGAGACTCTCCTTTAAACTCTACCCAAGGGGTGGTTGCTGGGACATGATTCTTTAGGGAGGGCTTAATTCTATAGGTGTGATCCATCTCATGGGCTGTGTTGGGCACCCTCCAAGGCTGTTCTTCCCTCACCAGGTCTGATCCTTGGAAGGTGTTAAATGAAGGGGCTCAGAAGGCTGTTTCTTTTAGTTGCACATATTGGCAAAGTTACCATGAGGGGTGGGATTCTGGAGGGTGCACACAGCTGAAATCACATCTAGTCAAAATTATCTTAGAAAATTCAGAAGTCACCTACACTGATGGCAGGGTGCTCACACTCAGAAAGAAATAGAAACCAAGAGCAATGGTGGGAACATGTAATCCAGTTACCTATTCCCTGTATGGCATCTGATTGATGAATGTAAGAGTAGGCCCATTCTGTAGAAATTCTAATTTTTAAAAAAGATTTTATTATTTTTTAGAGAAAGGACAGGAGGGAGGCAGAGAGGGGAGATAAGCAACAATGTATAGTTGCCTTTCACCTGACTCCAGCTAAGGACTTGGCTGGAGGCCTGGCTAGAGGCCTGGCTTACAACCTGGTTATGTGCCCTGACTGGTAATCAACCCAGCAACCTTTGGGTTTGTAGGCTGGCACCTATCCACTGAGCTACCAGCCAGAGCTCTAAATTTTTATTCATCTGATTTTTTATTTGTAATTTAATAAGCATTTTCACACTTACATTTAAATGAGATATATGTGTATATCACCAGTTCTGTTTTGTGGTCCAGAAGCAGCCTCCACTTTGTTCATCCAAGTAATTTGTGTTTCATTTGACCCTAAGAAACTAGGATTTCACAAGTAAGACTTTTGAACCAGAGTTCCAGTGGCATTCGGGTTTCTACAAAGCAATGTAGTCACCTCTTCTTTTTTTTTTTTCCTCTTGTTAAACTATTTTCCTGGCCCTTCATTCACAAAGCACGGGGTCTGCCTGCCTTCTAGCTGTTACCCGGAGCCTAATACTAGGGCCTCTATGTAAATTTATGTGACATTTTCACTAGAAAATTGCTTAAAAAATGAATGATATTTCTACGGTTTACTGTTTTTCACTTTAAGTGTGTTTTCTGACAATATGTCTTCTATTAATCATTTAAGCAATAGTAGGAGCCTTAAAGGAGTGTATTCAGAAGCAAGAGCCCATGGTTCATTTAGTGCTGTCTAAAAAATTCCTTATTGATTGGCATCCCCTGTGGTTATGTGATGTAATATTTATAATATGTCACCCAGCCATACATCAAAACAAGTATGTCTGTTGTTTCATTTCCGTGGGAGATGTTGATTTCAGAGAGGTCTGCCCAGTTTTAGGTCATGCTGTGGCCAACCACTGGACCAGAAATGGGAAGTGACTAGATTCATGGAGTTATTGGAAATGGCATCACAGATGCTTTGGTGTCTGCAGCGTCTTTTCTCCCCTCTCCCCACATCACCCCTTTTCCTTCCTCACTTACCCCCTGTGCACTGGGTTAGATTTTCTTGGCACACATCCCCATAGTAAAATAGGCTCATTAAATGTGTATGTGAGCATGAACATATTACCAAGTCATTGAGCAGGGCCCTGGTCCTGCCGGGGCAGGAGCAAAGCCATGCCTGGAGTTTCTTTCTGCCATTCATCATAGATCATGGCTGAGAAATGTCCATTGCCATGTTATTATAGGAGCTTAAACCTGACCATGCTTTGCTGTGTGTACACACTGGGCTATTCTGGGATGAATGTTGAATGGAAGTGAATGTGATAACCAACAGCCTTCGGGATTTCGGCAGGAAGAGAGTGGGTGAGGCAGAACTTGGCTTGGGAGACCACCATCGTACTAAAAAAGCACTTTGGGCCTCCTGTGGACTTCCACACTGGCTGAAAAATAAATCAAGGGTGGAAACTTGGGTGCTCAAAATGGTGCATTTTTTGTCTTCCTTTGCAATTATTTTCTTACTACCGGAGAGGAAGGAGCACGAAAGTCTACAGTACACAAATGTTGGACTTCAGCTGTCAAGTAAAGGAGCTGGGCTCATGGTCTCTCAGCTCAACTTCTGTCACCAAACCTTTTGTCATTCATTCTTTCTTGTCACTGCAGTCTTTGGTCAGCCTCGCCTTCCTTCTTCCTCCTCAGTAGGTCCCTCTGTATTCCTTACCAGCATTAAATTATTTAAAATGTGACACCCCTCCTTTATTCTCTCTAAGGGAGCAGCCCTGGGGCCTGCCCTGTGTCTGCAGCACTCAGCCAAAGGGAGGGAGGGAGGGAAGGACCCTTTGCCGTAGTCTGTTGGTCGTCCTGGGCTACCAACATTTCCCAGCTGAATAGGAGCTGTAAAACTTGTGGCTTACATAACCCAGCCGGCATTCTCCAGCTAATCTACAGTCTGGGCTTTGAAGATCACAAGAAAGCAAAGGTCACGACCCAGAGATCAAAGTGACAGCAGCCCACAGAGTAATTGCTGGTTACCCTCTGTAGAGGGCCTTGGTCTGTCCTGTGGGTGTATTGTTTGCACAGCAACTTCAAACATACTGCCTAAATCAGCTGGCCTCTGCCAGTGGTCAGGCATTCATTAATGCTGTAGGTGAGCTCACCTCAGCTCATTAGAGTGAGATCATTGTCATCTCTTAGCATCTGGAGTTATTCATTATTCTTTGGTCTTTATTGACTTTTTCTCACAGTCTTTTACCTAGAAGTGTGAGGGGATGGTTACATAAGGAAATTGGAGTAATGAAAAAGGAGAACATGGATGTATTTATTGTAAGTTAACTTTGAGGCACATAGACTCTAAGCAAGACAAAGCTTGAAAGGGGCTTAGGCACTATTTAGCTCATTTTCCCCATTGCACAGATAGAGAAACTGAGGCTCAGGAAGGTGGTAGAGACTAAACCAAGATTGCACAGCAGAACAATTGCAGAGTCTGGGCTCCTTCCCTTGATCTGTTAGTCCCCAAGCTTTGTGTTGTGATGTCCCCTCTTTTTGAATTTTCTTCCCCATGCTTCAAAGCTTTGTCTCTTAAATGCACTGTATTGAAGCAAATGCTAACTTTTTTTTTTTTAATTCCCGTTTTCTAAAGATTCAATTCCCAGCCAGGTAACCAGTATTACCAAACAGGGATGACATAATCCAGTCAAGAGCAAAGAAGCTTGATGTTGTGTTGGTGTGCTCACTCTATTCTTTGAAGCTTTGTGAAGGATTGGAAATGGTTCATGAGTCACCTGCTATTGCCTTCAGGGTTTCCAGGAAGGCATCTGTAGCTTGCCCCATCTCCTCCCCAACCCATGCCTGGCAGCAAGAACTGACAGGAAGAAGCATAGAATACCATAAATGGAAGGAAATAGGGCAAAACTGCAGTAACTCCATATCCAGATCCCCCAGAATCTGGAAACTTCGTATGCCTTGAGTAGGGTCTCCTCAAAGGAAGAAACATGGCCACCAACCCCAGGAGCAGACAGGGGAGATTGTGGCTGTGTGGTGTTACGAGGTAGCAGTTCTGAGCAGGTGGGAAGAGCCCTCGTTCTTCTCTCCGCTGGTCTAGGTGGAAAATGTCAGAGCTTTTGGATAATGGCAGGAAAATTTATTTTGGAGCAACAAACAAATAAAGAAGACTTCCTGCTGTTCCTTTCCTCCCCCTACCAGCTTTTGGTGTCTCCTTAGATGAGTCATTTAAGAAGAAGCATTCTGTATGAAGAGAGAGAACCTGAAAAGCTCTGTGTGTGGGTCTCACCTTCAGTGGATCTGTTTGCAGAGACAAATAGGTCTTTAAATACCTCCCTTCCCAGGGCCTCGGATTCCCTCTCCAAAACCTCACTTTGCACATCACAGCCAGGAGTACCCTGACTTCCATCCCCAGCCTGGGGACTGTCGCCCTGCCACCTTGGGAAGGTCGGGAAAATTGGAGTTACCCTCTGGAGCTGGGGACCAGAGACTTAGAACTTAGATGGATCTCTTTTCATTAAGCAGTGTCCTGGCGTAACAAGCAGTTTTATAAATCTGAAGCTGTCTCCGGGTGTCGCAGGATTTATAGATGGGGGTTTCTGCCATAAAGTGGTTTATGATGGCTGCCTTCTGTGTTATTAGTAGCTGTCTCTTCCTTCAACCACTGCTGTTTGATAATAGCCTTAAAACACCCAGAATTACTTACCTGCAAGCCCCATTCTCGATAGCCCCTGTTGACAGTCTGAATAAGTTTACTGCCCTTTTGTTGTACTTTACCTTCAAAACAAACTGATTGAACCATCAATAGCTCGTGGAAGCTGACAGAGGCATGTCATGTGGACTAGCCCTTGTGATTGCAGGTTATCTAGGGGAGTTAACCTTCCCGCATTGTTAACTGAAATGTTTTATGTACTATGCAACTTTAGGATACGGCTGTGATAACCTCAGTAACTAAGTAATACATCACGGTAAAGAGATTTTGGTGCAACAAATAACCCTGGATTAAATTTACAAGGGTTGAATTGATATTGTAAAAGCCTCATTCTGTGGCTTCAGGAATCCTTTCTTGTCTTTTTATGGCAAGCCTGTATTACACCCAGGATTGAAGTTGCAGCTTTTGACACCCTGACATGACCTAGAACAAAGGGAAATAGATCTCCCGAGGCTGGGATGGGACAGGCAGGCAGAAAGCCCACTGACTTATCACTTGGCAGTAATGTTTGGAACCTGTTCCAAACCAGCAAGGGGCAGGCAGGTCTGGTAGATGTGCCCACGGCCTGTGTTTTGTGCAGCACAGACACCGGGCAGGGCAGACTGATCGCAGAATCGGGACGGGGACTCTTTGCTTACCTTGTAATCCTCATAATTGCAAAACTAGTCTTTTTCATGCCTCTATTTTCACTTGTATAGTGGTCCTCAGCGGGACTGGCGGCATAAGCCTCACCTGGGAACTTACTACAAATGTAAATTCCTGGCCCCACTTTAGACTTGGTAAGTCAGAAACTCCGGAGGTGAGGCCCTGCCAGCCATGTTTCAATATGCCCTGGAGGGGATGCTGACACCCACCCAAGTTTGAGATCCATCATTTAGTACAGAAGCTCCCTGAGAGCAGAGATCTTGTCTGATCCGGGCATCACCTTGTTCTCAGCACCTGGCACGGTTCCTGACAGGGTGGCTGCTCAATCATTATTTTTGGGGTGGAAAAATGTGTGAGTACATGAAAGGTGACATCTCTAAGGGAGCAACTTTGGACACTGCACTGAGTCTCAGACCAACATGGGGGCTGGCTCTCCCTAGGTCCTTCAACTCGCTGAGCAGCAACCACCTGGGAACTCCAGGCTGGCTGCCAGGTTGGGAGTCAGGGCACCGCTAGTGTCAGGGTGACTGGCGGCCTATTTCGTGGGCTATTTCTTTGATTGTGCAAGAAGAGTGCCCTGAACGCAGAAGCTCTTTGTCATCTAAAATTTTTAACTAGCTTAAAAGCCAGTACCTCTCTCTCTCTCCTTTGATTTCAGGGCTGTGATCCAAAGTGGGGCAAAATGACAACGTGCTGTCTGTTGTAATCTCGGTTCCTGCCAGCCCCGTGAAGAGATCTTTCATTCCATCATTAAACATTGGCTGATTTTGTAATACTGCTGTTTTCTTCACCTGAATATTCATCTTTTCCCACCCTACTCTTAATGGGTGTCTTTCCTCCTTCGAGCGTCACTCCTGACATATCGTTTCCGTCTGCACATGTCTTTATTTGAAAGAATCTGTTGTCACGAAGACTTTGCCACTACAAGCAGACAGTGGAAGTTTTCTCTGACTTTGACTGAGGCCACTGGGAGTTCTACTGGAGGGTAGAAAGGTCACTTGAGCTGTTCTTGGAAATTTTCTGGTTTTGGATAAGATTAGGGGGCATTTGGAGAGAAAAGGAGAGGCCCAGGGAAAAATAGGGAGAAGGTTAGGCTGAGGCCAGAGAGGAAGCAGGCCGTAGTCCAATTTTCAGGACCTCGGGTGTAGGGGTGTACAGTTCTGGGGAGGAAAAGCATACATACCTCCAAAGAATTTTAGAGTATTTTGACTTTAAAAAATGACTAATATAGAGGCTATGGTCTCTAGGTTGTTGTCTCTGGCATTTGAGTGATCATCTAAGTCTTTTACCTGGTGCAGTGTGCGGAGGCTGTGGGGAGATGTGATGGATATGGAAGCTGGCCTGGGGACTCGGGCTCCACTGAGATGGGATGGGGGGCATGCTGTTTGCCCCAAGTAGTATTTTGCACTAAGAAGCTCTAACGCTTGGGGTTGCTCTAAGGTTTGTTTCCCTGAACAGTCCTTGAAATTTTTTGTTTCTCCTCATCCTCCTTCAGCTATTAGTTTCTAGTTACTTAGTGAACACGGTTAGGTCCCTTTCTCTGTGCTTTCAAAACTACTGCGTAGCCTCAATGTTGGTGCTGATTTCCGATTTGTTTGTGTGAGTCTGTCATCCCCATTACACTGAAAGCCCCTTTAAGTGTATGGGCCATGTTGCAATCACTTTTGTTGACTTACCTAGGCATTGGCACATAGTAGGTGCTCAAGAAATATTTATGCAACAAAAATGAACTGAAATGAACTGGTATCTTCTTGACTTAATTCTACTGCTACTTTCCAAGATGGCATGAGGGTGAGCCAATAAAAAGAAAAAATAAAAGAAACTTGTTCCTGTCTTCAAGAAACTTATAGTTTAGTAAGGACATCAGCTGAACTGCATTAATGAATATCATACAAATTGCGTGGTGGGCACCATAGTCTTCCTGAGTTGTCTCTGTCTTTTCTCTTCCAGATACTTTGTTCTGCACAAGCTGCCCAATTTGAAGTTTTTGGATGCCCGGAAAGTAACCAGACAAGAACGAGAGGAAGCTTTGGTCAGAGGAGCGTTCATGAAGGTTGTGAAGCCTGAGGTAAGCTGCCTACTCCTTGCTTCTGAAGGGACATAGGCCTCACCTCAGTGGTTCCTCTTTGAGCATGGAGGATGTGCTCCTGTGTGTGAAGAATGCAGGGGGAGGGGGTCTCATACTTTGTTTCCTTCCTGGGGTGCACTGTTAGCCAAACAAGAAGTAGGCTGGGTAGAAATGGGACTTTCCCAGACTGAGAGGACCTTATTCTTAAGATGATTTTATCTGGACAGCCCTTTTACCACTAAAGCAGCACCATGCGTACCCTAATAGTGGCATTCCCAGAGTCGGATGGAATTTCAGGCCTCTTTCTAAAATATGGTTCATTTATAAGATAAGGTCCTGGCAGGTCTGGAGCTGAGAAAGGAGAAAGAGCAAAGCATTGGCCCTTAGTCTTTTTTAGGTGGCTATGGTTTCTCTAGTGCCTCACAGGAGGCCCTTCTTCCCTGGGAACAAAGGGACACCACTGGGGAATGATTTTCTTGTGTCTGCAGATGAGAACTCAACAGCTCTCAGAGATATTAGTAGTGGGAAGGTAACTTCTTCTGACAATGTGAGCAGGGATTGGTGCATGCTCTCTCCGTGTAGCTCTCTAGAGTTCATGGGAATGATGTTTATTGACTGTCCAGCTAAGTATACACTAGGGCTGTGAAAATGACCATGGTGTCATCCTGATGACAGTATTGATGAAGCAAAGGAGACTTGACTTTCAGACACAAGGAGATTTTTAAGGACAACTATCTTACTAGGAGGAATTGGGGTCCTTCAGTGAAGCTTAAGGCTTCAGAATGGACTTGGTAACCCTTGATGATCTATTTGGAGATCCATCACTGCCTGGGGCTCTGTGGCGAATCATGGTCATTTCCTGTGGGGTTCTAGACTGTGTGTGTTGAAAACACTGGTCTAGAAATTCTAGAGATCTAGGTTTTCCTCACTTATTGACTTACAGTGCTCTGCACATGCATTGGACATGATTAAGTTGGGAAGAAAAAAACAAACAGAACCACAACAAAAAAAGGAAACCTCTTCCATCACATTGCTCAGCAGGGAACAGACCTCAGGCCACTTTCTCTCCCTGAATCCATGAGGTGCAACTTACTTCCCATTATGCTGAATATAATTGCTGGCAGTTGTGGAAAGATACAATATGAAAGGTATAATTCTGGCAGATAAATGTATGGTTACCTGTTTCATCATGTGGGAAGTTAATTGAGTGGTTTTGTTTCCTAGCTATTAAAGTGTTAACAGGTTTCCTTATTGAGGCAGATTGGACATACTGCTCATGATTGCCTTCAGTTATTTCAGCTTTCGTAATTTTGTCCAAATGAAATAATTTATTTGGCTTCTCTTGTTTTTGTTTGTTTTTGTTAAAAGATTCCAGAGACAGCTGTGTCACCAAACCAAATCAAGTACAACAAATGAGCTGCTTACAATAACTTGAGTTCCTGCCTGTCCTCCATCTCTCACCTTCCGTGTATGCAGGCACTTTATAGACTACATCAGTATTTCTTCTGCTGTCATTGTCTTTGATGTGGGAAGCTTCATGTTGTCATTGAAAATCTGAAGGGGTACCAAATCTTGTATTGGAATGGGGTGCTTATATGTGCCCACTACTGTTCTAAGGTTCCTTGTATACAGATTTGCAAATCTTCACATGACCCTGCAATGTAAAAACAAGGGGGCGTTGGCTTATTCCACAGATGAGGTAACTCAGGCCTCAAGTTGTTAATTGGGCTGTCCAGGTGCTGGAGCTTTACCTGTGTGACCACAGAGCCAGTGAACTAAACCTTTTTTTTTTCATGCATTTCTCTGTTCAAACAAAACCATGTAGGAAGGTCAAAATGAAGACCACAGGAGAAAATAGGACTGTGCTGTTGGAGTAGAAGTGGTGGCAGGGCAGGAGGTGGTGGGGTTCCGAAATCCTCCCTTGTCTTTGAAAGCAAATAGGAATGGCTTCTTCAAGTCCAGTAATAACTGGTTCTCTGGGTCATTAGCAACTTAAGCAGAAATGCTCTTCAGTGCTCCAAATTAGTTTTCTAATCAATTACAGAAGTAGCTCATGTTGGTGTGATTGACTCTAACATCTTTACTAACTGTATTAAGCTTAAAAATACCCATTTATTATTTGAGGAGAATACTTCTTTTTCAACAAAGCATGGGGACCTTCGGTTGTTGTCTTTTTGTAGAGTCCCATGATTTCCAAACTGGAATGAACTTGAGTAATCACCTGGTCTGAAATCTCATTTAATGGGTAGAGGAACTGGGAGAGAATGTCATTTTCTTAGGCCCCAGGGTCCCATGAGGCAGACTGGGACAAGAACCTGGGAGTTTGGGCTTCTAGTGATGATTTCTGTTTTTTTGCCATGATCCTTAATGTGCCCAGAGGATTCCTCTTGTTCTTGGTCTCATAGTATACTGTACGCCTCTCGTTAATGGCAGGCAATGCCCTTTTGTCTGTTTTCAGAGATACTCATGAGTACTTTTCTTGCAGATAGAGGCTAAATGAGCTCCGTGCTGAATTAACAAATTGATGTTAAAAAAAGGCTGCTCACGTATATACAGACATCTTTTTGTTCCTATGTAGGTGTGTATATATATTTTCCATTTCTGTGTGTGTATACATATATATGTTCAGGGAGGTTTGTGTATGCCTTGATTCGGCTCCTAAGTGAAGAGCAATTTCCTCCCTGTGAATTGCCGATGCTGTGCTGAGCACACTGGGTGAAGACCTATTTTTCATAACAGCGTCAAAATCTCAAGTTGGCTTCTGTCCTTTCCAAGGCAGCAGTGGCCTGTTGTGCTTATTCAGCAGAAGGTTCTGATGGATGATCAAGGGGGCTGTGATTTGGGGAGCTGCTTTCATTTTATTCCTGACATAAAGTATTTGGGAGAATGGGAAATGCTTCTCCAGTTGCAGCCCTTGCCTTGGAGGTAGGGAACGGGCAGTGTGGGTGTTCTTGGCCGATGCAAATGCAAAATTGTCCAGGATCTAATAAACCTCTATTTCCCAGAGGTTTGATTTGGTACCTGGCAGTTGAGCACAAGTTCTCTCTTGCTTTCTCTCATGATGACACAGTTCTCCTTCATTGCTTCATGGCGTTTGTTGTTTAAAAGCTGCCTTCTGTCTTGAACTCTGACTGTCCTGCAGAAGGATGCTGTCATTCATTAAGGAGTGAGAGCTAATGCTACCATAGATTCTTCTAGATGTGTATGTGTGGGTCGGGGGGTGTTGTTAGTCAATGGGCTTACAATAGCTAGGCTTTGCTCATTTTGCAGAATTATAAAGAAAATACATATCTTTGTCACATACTAGCTATTGAATCATGTCATTGTCCATTCCATGCAGAGAGCACCAAGCTGGATGCAGAGAAGCCTGAGCCCCACCTCCCCCCAAAGAAAGACTTCCGTAATGACCAGACTGTGACCCCCTCACCACACTAGGAAACAGATCAAAGCAGTGCAAAGGCCTGTCCAGGAGGGCAGACACTCCAGCACTGCACATCAGAGAGACAGTTCAAGGATCCGACAGTCAGAATTGCTTAATTATGTCCTGGCTTTGTAATTATTCATCCCTGTTCTGGCAAAGAGCACCGTTGTCATTTCTTTGACATAATTATTTAAAGCTGAGCCCTCTTGTTTACAGGCACATGTACAAAGTTGGCTACCAAGTATTTAATCTTCAGAACATTACAAAAGCGGTGGAGAAACAGGGGCAACTACACCGAGAATCACAGTCTATATTAGAATGGGTTTTAATGTGTATTTTTGCATGTGATAATGGCCATTCTCTTAGAGGTTAGATATGGAAGTAGATATGTTCATGAGTGGAGATAGGTCCTTGAAAATATGTCCATGTGTGTTGATGCAGACATGTCTGAGTTTTCTAATGTGTGTGGCTTGTATATTTGTGTAGTTTGTCATAGTTTTCTCATTTGTGTGTGTGTGTGTGTATCATTGGGTATTTGGAGGAGAGAAATACAGGAGTTTGTGAGAGGAAGGGAATGAGGGAGGGAAATATGATTCATTAAAGGAATAAACAGAATACCTGTACCTTCTACACAGTCCTGTTCTTGATGCGAGGAGATGGACCCTAACCTCCCTGGGTAGTTTAGTTTTTTGCATCTATCTCCATGTTTTGGAAGCACCTGAAAGGCAAGTGTTTGTCCACTGGGCTGTCAGCTCCATGAGGGCAGCAACTTTGTTTTTCCACTCTTGTGTCTCTGGTACCTGGTCTATGGCAGAGACTCAGCCAATACTCCTCCAAAGAATAAACCATGGCTCTGACTGGTGTTGCTCAATTGTTTGGTCATTACCCACAAGATAAAGAAAGGGTCACCAGTTTCATTCCCAGTTAGGGCATGTGAGTGGGTTTTGGGTTCAGTTTCCAGTAGGGGGTGTGTGTAAGAGGTAATGGATTGACCTTTCTTTCTCAGATCAATGTTTTTCTCCCTCTTTTTCTCCTTCCCTTTCCCTCTCTCTAAAAATAAATCTTTTAAATATATATTCAAAAAAAGAATAAACTATGAACAGAACATACTGGAAGATCCATCATGAAAGGTGGTCCAGCTTTTTTTACTGCCTCAATGTGATCCTATGGAGAAGCAGAAAGGGACATTTTCCTTAAGTATTTGTAATAATTTAAATCTATGTTTTGGCAGAAAAGAGATTCTGGGTCACATTTACTTTTTGAAAGGATCTACCTAGCATTTCTTATGATGGCATAGCTGGGTCCTGACCTCATCATGTACATTGCTGATGGAAGCGAGAGTGATGTTTAATCTGCATACTCCCCATTACCGCTCACCCTGTTCTTCGAGTCCCTCTCACAGAATCCACCTACTCAGATAAAGGCTTTTAGGAATGAAAAGTAGCTTTTCTCAGAAAACATGTTGGGATATTCCATAAGTTTGTGTATAGTTAAAATGAGAACTTTTTCTCTTAGCTGTTACTGTATGGTTTTTTTGTTTTTTGTCTTACCATAAAGTAGCACAGCCTAGTGGCTTGTTTGGTTCACTTAGCTATTTTTTATGCCTAGTTGAATTTTTTCCCTAAGTGCTCCTTTGTTCTAAAGTACAGTTTACATGGCTTTCCAATTTTGTTAGCCTTATCTAGTTTATTGCAAACATGTAAAAGGTTATCAAAATATATCTAGATTGATTGCAATTACTAACATTTATTCTATACTTAATATTTTAAAGAATATTCATTTTACATAAATCCAGAGTATGCCTGT
Organism: Noctilio leporinus; assembly: GCA_004026585.1. Lineage (NCBI taxonomy): Eukaryota > Metazoa > Chordata > Mammalia > Chiroptera > Noctilionidae > Noctilio > Noctilio leporinus. The sequence goes on along the minus strand of PVIW01001475.1, from coordinate 275,649 downwards.
AAATAAATATTGTAAACCACATGTACATACTGCTAATTAGACAATAAGCCAATACATGTTGAAAGCTCTACTGTGCCAAACATTTTGAATAAAAGTAAAAATGTCACTTGAATCCTGGCCAAGTGGTGCAGTTGGTTGGAGTATCATCCCGTATAACAAAAAATTACAGGTTCCATCCCTATTCCTAATCAGGGCATGTACCTGGATTGTAGCTTCGATCCCTGACCTGGCATGTATGGGGGGCAACCAATTGATGTTTCTCTCACATCAGTATCTCTCTCTCTCTCAAATCAATAAACATATGCTCATGTGAAGATTAAAAAAATAAATAACTCAATTTTCTGGATATTTCTAATTACCTGAATATATTGTATTTTATAATTCTGTTTTTATACAAATGTTTCTTACGTAGAGACATTTAGATTCTATTTTCAGTTACCTTATAGTAAATTTTAAAGGGAGAAAATTTTAAAATTAATTTTGCCTTTGGAAGATGCTTAGGTGGCATGTTTAGAAACAACCCTAGGAGTCAGAAAATGGAGTTTATTTGGTTTTTATTGCTCCTCCTGATTTCACAGTTTGCCCCATTCATTGAGGGGGAGTCACTGAAGGGTTTTTTATTTCTCCATTTTTTATCACCATAGTATCCCTTGTCTCAAGTAAATGCTGTCAGAGTATTACTCTTTGGTGGCAATTTGGGTAGTTTTTCATTGCCTTGCACTTGAATAGCAACAAATATAGATTGTTGCATAACAGTCATGTCTTCAGTGCCCTGGCAAAGCCCTATGGGCAGAAAATTGAAATCCATAGTAGAGAGAAGGAATGTGAAACAGTGGTAGCTGCTGGTGGTGACAGCCTCTCAGAGCCACTTCCAGAAATCCCTGGGGCCTGGCCAGGTGCTTTGCACATAGTAGGTCCCACTGTCCATTAAGCCCAGTGCCTTGTAAGATATTGTGCTATTGTGGTGTCTCTGTGGGAGTCATTGGCTTTTATTGCATCCCAATGGCCCAGCTCCACATTTTTCCTGTTTTCAGCCTACAGCATGCCCACTTTTGCCCAAGGACATTTGGACAGACACATGCCTAGAGGATCATGGAAGAAAGTGGTACTTTGGAGAGAATTAGATAAGTCTTCCAAGATACTACCTAGCTACCCTGGAACCTAAAATTGGGAGAAGTGTGGCAGATTTCATTATTTGTCTAAATTGTTCCTTTCTTTCTGCCCTTGCCACAGCCCACCTCTAAGGAAGTACAGTTCTCCATCCCATTGACTTTGGCCTTGGCCATGACAGTTTGGCCAATGGCATGTGAGTGTAAGTGATAGTCATTGGCTGTCAGAGACCCAGCAGTAACTCACTGGGTGATGGGAACATGGCATTCTAAAAAGTCCTTTAATATATTCTTACCCCAAATATCCTTTTCCCTATGTATCAATTGCCTTAGTTTTAAGGAGTGAATTTAAGTTGTCTTCAGTGGGCCATGAAAACTCTTCATTCATATGATCTCTGGTCATGATTGAGATGGAATCTTAGTAGCCAATTATACATACATATATGTATGAATGTATATGTTTCCAACTTGATCATTTTTGATCCACTTAAGATGATAGTTTTTGATATCTTACTTTTACAATTTAGGTGTTTTTTTTAAATTTTTTTAAAATTTATTGTTGTTGTATTACATCCATCCTCTTTTTGCTCCCCTCTGTCTTCTTCCCCACCCACCTACTCCCCCACAAAGTCAATCCCTCATGTTGTCCATGTCCATGGGGTTTTTGGTTACTATTTTTCTTAAATTGTTTGAAAGGCAAGAAAAGAGAGAAAAATAAAAATGCTTCTTTAAGAAAGTGGGTTCTCACAGAATAAGGTTGGGGTGTTAATTTAAAGTGACCTGTGTTTACAACTACCATTACCCCAAATTCCAGGTGCAGCTTCAGGGATTGGCAGGAATCTGCTCTTGGCAGACACATTGGTGAACTTGAATAATACCTTATTCTTAACATGTTTTACTCCACTTGTCCCAAGCTCCCACTAATTCTTTGCTTTAAGCCTAATGATTTCAGGCCAGTAATGGGGGTGGGAGGGTGGGGAGTGAATTGGAAAAAAAAGGAACAACTTGTCTAAGAACAGAATAAAGGCCAGCAACTGAGGTCTGAGTGAAGGAAGGATCGTGAAAGCACTGCTCAGACCAGAGCTTTGCTCTTTATCCTTCTGAATTCTGTGACTTCAAAAAGCTCTGCCTGTATTGAAAAGTCCCTTCTGGGTCCATAGAAATGCCAATGGTAGGGACTGGACCTTGGGGCTGATAGGCATCTTGGAAGAGGAAACCTGTAAGATGGATGACTTGCTAGGACAAAAATCAGGAATCTTGTTCTGAAGCTCATTTTGATTACATGATAGTATTCTTTGCAATTCTGTGGCCAAGGGAGAAGGAGAAAATGAAGATGGCATGGTCCCAGTTTCTGCTCTAGAGTTCTAATTATTTCCAAACTGCCTGAAACTAGTAGCAGATGTCTAGTTTGTGAGGGCTGCCATAATGAAACACCACAGACTGGGTGGCTTAAACAACAGAAATTCATGTTCTCACAGTTCTAGAGGCTAGAATTCCAAGGCAAGGTGTTGGCAGGATTGATTTCTTCTGAGGCCTCTGTCCTTGGCTTGCAGATGGTCACCTCTTGCTGCATCCTCACATCTTTACTATCTCTTTATGTGTACAGATTCCCTTTTCTTATAAGGACAATAGCCAGACTGGATTAGGACCAATCCAGTGACCTCATTTTAACTCAGCCTCCTCTTTGCCTGTCTTTAGACACAATCATATTCTGAAATACTGGAGGTTAGGGCTTATATATACAAATTTAAGGGGTAGGATACAATTCAGCCCATAGCAATAGAAAAGAAGAGTGAACTTCAAGAAGATACACAGGAAAATTCATGTAAGCTCAGCAATAGAAGAAGAAATGTCACTGATATTTAACATTTACCTGTTCTTCACATTGCCTCCAAGAGCCTCAGAAGCAAAGAAGTAAATAGGATAACACAGAAGGACCATCTTAGGTTGTCTAACTTGAATGGGAGGTTAAAGTCCTTACAAAGTTTGAAGGAAATAAAAATTTGATCTATTTGTCTAAATGTGGCTAATACATGCTTTCAGGCTACCGTCCAGGTAAGTGCCAAGCAGGTATTTACAGGTAGGTTGTAGTATGAGCTCCAGTAATGGCACTTCCTTCCTTCACAGAGTAAGCCCCGAAAGGTGCTTAGAGGAACGCTTCGTCTCATTTTTAAAAATTACCTTTGCCTCTGGAGGTGCCCTTTGGCCCAAGTGTTTCCTTGAGGAGTAGAAAGAAGCTGTTTCATATTATAAGGGAGAAGAGTTATGACACATTCCCATTGCTCCCTGCCTGCTTCTGCAGCAAGCTTATTTCTCCCTGCCAAGAACTCCAGGAATATCCAAGCTTGCAAGTATCTATTGGATTTGGTGAGAGGGAAGCTGGTTACATTCAGCATTCTAGGAAGTATGTTTTTGCCTCCCCATTGTTTTGTCTACCCATGGTCATTATGTACCTTCTCCCACTTCCTGTGCTTTATCATTGTTCCTCTGACCAGGCAAAGTAGTGTTTCACAAGCATGACAGAGCAGGTCTGCCACTGGGGTCCCCAAAGGTTATTGTACAATTAGCTCTTTTATTTGCTTTTCTGCTCCTTACAGTAGAGTATCATAGATGAACAGACAGGGCACCATCAATAATGCACAGATGCTCTGTAATTGGGGCTTCCTTTGATGCTAATTTAGCTAAGTTCCATGCTATTGTCAGCGATAGCAATATACTCAGCCTTTTCACCAAGGACATTTTAGGATAATTTTATTTTTTCATGTGAATTTTAAAATATGACAGTAGATTTTGAGCTGCATGACCTGAATTAGAGCTTATTGTTTCTTTTCAATAGAGAATGAAAACTCCTGTCTAGGCTCTAAAGCCATGCGTGTATATATATATATGTGTGTATATATGCGTGTGTGTGTGTGTATATATATATATATGTATGTTTTTTTTTCTTTTTTGAAGTGGGGAATTTTAAGTGGGGCTTCTACTTCATAATACCTTTATTTAACTCATGAGTTAAATTTAGAAGTGAGTCACTTGTGGTGGTGGTGGTGGCTGGCATTTTGCATTGTCACAGAGCTATCTGGCTTAGTGACCTCTCCCTGTTTTATTTGGCCCATTTTTATTCATTTCTTCCCACCACCCAACCTTCACTTTTGTTTTTGACATGATTGAAGGAGTTGCCTCCAACTGTTCTTTGGGGAAGGTTTAAAATCAGAATTAACTGCGGCTGTGGTGTTGTTCCATGGAAAACCTATGATTCTTACTTTGTTCATAAGCTGTTGTCAGATCTGCTGCTGTATTTAGGGGTCAGCCCCACTCCAAGTTTCAGGATTACATTTTGGTTCAAAATAAAAGCTAAACTTCTATCTTTTGCCGTTCATTTCTCCATTGTTAATACAGGGACTGTAATGCCTCCTTTCATGTCTGTTGTGAGGATTAAATGAGGTAATATGCTTAAGGAACTTACACTGTAAAATGTAGAATCAGGGCCAGCTAGGGCCCTTAGCTGTGTAATTTTAAAACACCCCTGTTTTTGTGGCATTGCTGCGTCATTAGCTTGTGTGAATGAACATGGGGAAAGTAATTTGGGCTTGAGATGGGGGTGTATTGAATGGCTGGGGCCCCTGTAACAAAACACCATAGACAGGGTGGCTTAAATAAGGAAATTTATTTTCTCATAGTTCTGGAGACTGGAAATCCAGATCATGGTACCAGCATGGTCAGATGGTCAGTTCTGGTGAGAGCTCTCTTCCCAGCTAGCAGATGGCTACCTTCTCACTGTTAGGGGATATCATTCAGCCCAAGAAGGAGGTATTGCCCTATACTCCTGGTGGTTTAACTAAGTTTTATACTTAAATAAAATATTTTTAAGGTATGATGAGAGTAAAACATGTAAAAGAAAAAAAATATGGGAAGACAAAGAAAGCCTCCTGTTCACCCTGGGAAAGCTGAGGCCCCTGAGTTTGGGGCTCTCCCAGACACTGCACAAGGCCATTCTGTTCTTGTGGTGATGGTGGAGGGAGGCAGGCAGGGCAAAAAAGGGACACAAGAAATGCTGGTGTGGTGTGGAGACCAGAGGAGCTTCCATGGTTGCTGGTGGAAACTGGAGGATGGCGGTGCAGCAGCCCAGTGAACTGCAGTGGTGCAGAGAAGTGGCCACATGGGGCCCCCACTGGGGAAAAGATACCCTGGTGCAACAGTACACCCTTAAGCCTTTTCATTTGGGTGACCTTAGACTCAACTCTCTTAATCCTCCCCAACTCCCTTGGTGAATCTGGAAATCAAGGCTGATGTTTAGATCCTGGAATTTGTCACTGTAGTCAGCTGCTTTTCCTCCCTGGGTAAAACGGAGAACACCGGGGAGTGAAATCTGGGGGCTGGTTACACACGTCCAAAGAGCATTATCTCATCATTAGAAGGACTTTGAAAACCCAAGGTTGAGATATTGGATTTTTGGATAATTAAAAGAGAACCAAGGGCTACAATACACAAAGCCACATTTGTTTTGTTAAATCTGTTTTAGGTCAGTATAATGTATAAAAAAAGTAATTTCTATACTCATTCTAAGTTTTAGTCACAGGGTGTTTTGGAAAAAATTAAGCTACAGGTGATTTTTTTCTTCCGTGCATTCAGAAAACCCTCAGTACCAGTGTGTGACTTCCACACTTTGAGATTACAGAAGCCTAATCTGAATGCGATGAATCGCGTTTGCTCAGGTAAAAGTTGGAGTGGTAAGTAAGGCAGACTAAAGAATGAAAAGCTTTCCTTCTTTGCATCCCCTCCCCTCTTCTTTTGCACATTAAATGACTAAATGTGCAACTTTGTTCACATAACTGCTACAAACAGTTCACTGTGTAGGCCAAACGCTCTCTAATGCAGTAAAATTAAGAAATAATATGCTTTGAAAGTGATTTATGAGTGTGGTTAAACTGCCAGATTTACAAAGAAATAGTTCAGATCTTGGGAAGCCTCCGGAGTCACGTCAAAAATGAATTTGACCATGATTTAAACTGCTACTCTTCTTACATGACATTTAATATGTGTACTTTGGAGGCCCATATGTCTTTAATAAAATAGCATTAAGTTTTAAATATGATATGAATGCAGCCAGTTTCTAAATTCATAACCTTTTCCACAACTCCAAAATGCTAACCAATAAGGGAGTCATACATGCAATAAAACATAAACCTTAGAAAATAGCTTTTTATTAAAATGGTCAGACAGTTGGCAGCTGGATTGCAGTGTAATAAATACTTACAGCATTGTGGGTTTATCAGACGTTGTTTACCCTTTGAGCAACAGGGGCCAGACGACTAATTACAACCCCTGCGCAAAAGCAGTTTACGCTGAGTCCCCCTGAGTGTGTTGGGGAGGCTGAATAGTGGTTTTGAGGGTCCTGGTAAGTTCTAATACTTCTCTGCAGCTTAAAGGAGTGTGACCTTGGACAAGTCACTCCACTTCTGTAACTTCTCCAGTGTGTCATCGGGCAATAAACCCTACCATGTTGAGTTGTTGTGACAAGAAGAAACAAATGCATGCAGGGCACATAGTAGATGCTCAGTAAACTGCTTTGAAAAAAACCTTTAACAAAAAATCAATTTAGGCAAGATCTTCAGGTCCCTTCTATCAGTGGTGTTCTATTATGACTGTAAGGTGGCCCTCAGAAAAGCTAAGCTTCTCAGCCAGAGATCAGTGTGAGCTTCCTGGAGAATGAAGAGGAAGCTCCATGCCTCACTCACCCCTGGAAGGCAAGAGCATGTCAGAAATGACAGAGGGGCATGTTTCATTCAGGGGGAGTAGGGGTCATGCTGGTGGCCCCCATCACTCAGCTGTTCCTGCAGATGGAAGTGAGGTCTGCAGTTTGGCCTCTTCCTGCCTTTTGGGTTTCCAGTTCATAGAAAATGTGAGTTACAACCAAAGGACTTCCAGTGCTGTTGCTCTGCTGCTCCTATTGCAACTGTGTGTGTGTGTGTGTGTGTGTGTGTGTGTGTGTGTGTGTAAATGTTTAAACGGATCTCTCTGTGGAGTAGTTTTGAAGTAGGGCTTCCCAATCTTCATGTTTCTAAGTGTTTATGGGCAATTTGTTTTTCTGTGTCTCAGATTAAACAGCCAGTCTGGCAATAGTCTGATTGTGTTTGTCCATGCAACCAAATATTACCACCCTCCACAAACTTGCTTAAGGAGGAATTCCTGAATTTCCTGAAAGGGAAATTGTAAGTTACATCTGAGCTTGGCCTTCGAATCTCAGGGTTCAGACATATGTGTGGTAATCAAAGATTAAAAGGCCCAGGGACCATTTCATTCTGTTTTATTTTATTTTTATATATTATTAAAGCAATGTTATGATCTCATTAAGGGAAATTAACAAAGAAAAATCTCTTAACTCTATTCCCTATGTGCTAACTATGGCTTTTCATTTTTGTCTGTTCTTTTCCAAACCTTATTTCTTTCTATAGGTATTTTATGTGTGTTTAATGCTCTACCTTTTTACCTTATATTTTTATGGTGCTACTTTGTAGTCCTCAAATTTATTATTTTTATGGACTTTGCAGTTTTTTATCAAATTCATATAAATACCATCAGTTATGAAACCATTTTCCCACTGATTTTAGATTTTACCTATATGAATAAAACACTCCTCTGTGTGCATCTGTGTGTGTTTCCTCCAAATTTCTTTTAGGATCATTTTTCCAGAGAGTTTACTGGATCACAGAGTGTGGACACATGAGCAGTTTTAGCCTCTGTATAAGAATCCCTAGTACCATTTTCAAGTTGGCGGTTCATCCTGGGTGAGTGATTACATCTACCCAGACAGGAGGAAGAATGCAGGTCAAAAGGGACACTTCGTATTTCTAAGGCTCTCTTTGGGAATGGACATCACCAAGTTTCATGGGTTGCATGGTTCTGGGAGAAAGGCTTAGAACCTGTAGGAGCTCCCACAAAGCAGGCATTGACCTGCGAAGTTGTAGTCCTAGGGAATTACAGGTTCCCTAGAGCATCCTGAAAATTATTAACAGCATGCAGCCTGATCAGTGTGAATGTGCCTTTAGACTGTTAGCCAAATCTTTGCATAATACCAATCATTCCACCTATAAAAGCACAAATATGTTATTGTTCTCAATAGGCAATTTAATGCAGCTTTGGGAAGGAAAAAAAGAGAAAAGAAGATTACAAGCTGGCTGATCTTGCTTTTATTTCTCTTAAATCTATCCACACTTCTCAGGGGTTGTACTTGTTTAAAGATTGTATGCAACTGTGCAGTCTGTGTGATTTGGAAAGCAAATCACACTAAGTATGAAGTTTTCAGTGCGTGCTCATTTTAGGATTTCATGCATTTATTTCAAATACACATTTCTTCCCGAGTAGTACTAAACCTATAATCTTTTTCTTGTTACATTTCTTTTCTGGGGAGGGAGGCCTAGAGGGTGACTTAGTTTTGGAGTGGAAGGTTTCTATTAACATCTACCTCCTCCTTGTGCGGCATTATTCATAGCAGAGCTATTAAAGCTAATTATTTTCAGATTTCTATCAAAGGGGAATATTTGAGATGACAAAAAAGAACATTTATTAGAAAGAGAAATGGCCTGTTTAAATAAGAAAGGGGATCATTATCATATGTACCCTACTTTCCCCACCCAGTTATTAGCCTGTGTAGGAGGAGGGACCAGGATACCCCAGAGAATCTGTGAGAGAGGTTCTAGGGGGGTTGTGTTCTTTGAGGTGTCTGGTACCCTAAGAGGGGCAGTACTTTTTTTTTTCCCTCACTTTTCTGCAGTCCACCTGGATTGCTTGTCAACCTTGGAGATGGTATCCATCTCTCCCTCCCTTTTCCCCTTTCTTTCTCTTTTTCCTTTTTTCTGTTCTTAATCTTCTTTTTAATTATTCTCATTTCAAAGTCCTGAATGTGAACATGGAGAGACATTAACTTTGAAAGCATTATCATACACATGATCTCTTTTGAGGCTCACAATACTAGTTAAAGAGAGGCGGAAAGGTGGTACTTTGTTTTACAAGCATGACATGTTAAAACGGAGAGCTTTGTGGAAGTTACTGAGTACTCCAGAGGGAAATAAAAATGAGATTGGAACTCAGGTCTCCTCCTTGTCCAGTGCTTTGCTATTATATAATATATAACTTGGCTGTTCTGAAGGTTTCTGGACTTAGGATGAGAAGATGTGGTTCAGGAAAGGAGAGCCTGAGTCATTGGAACACCTTGTTATTATCCATAAACTCCCCTCGGTGGGCGCAAAGTGGCAATGGTAGCTCTTCCAGAAGGGACCACCATGGAGCTCAGGCTGATGCACACCTCTGAGAAATGTGTCTACACCCCAGAGCAGAAAAAGAAGCAGGCTGTGTGGTTAGCTTCCAAATGGCCCCTGGAGTCTGCCTGATAGGGACTATGTAGACTTGACCTAGTTTAGGAGCACAGCTTACTTTTCTTTGTACTATGCATCACCTAGACTTTCTCCGTACTACTGGGAGGCAGGGACAACATAGTCTTGTGTGACTAGCTTACAACAGCCCACATCTTCAAACCACCCGTGTTTTCTTTTGTGAATTGTAGCAAGGGACCCTGGAGCCAGAAGTTCCCACCCCAAACCATAGGCTGAGGAAGAAGTACCAAGACTGGAGAAGGGTTGGGTGGAGATCAGCATGTTACTCTCCTGCTTCTATGTACCATGCTTGAGCTTCAGGGTCAGGCCACCACCCTCATACTTAGAACTCATGATGACTACATGTGGTTTTAAGAGAAAAATGATATTTTACTTCATTTTCCTTCAAAATAAGCTTTCTAGGAGGGTGAACATTTGAGAGGCACTACAGACAGCTGGAGATCTTCAAGTTATTTAAAAAATGATGGTATAGTCAGCCTTTCTGCTATCTCTTTCCTATTCAGCAGGTTATCTGTCTTTGTCATGGCTAATGGCAATTGATGCTACCCATGACCACTGGGAAAAAGAAATATTAATATTTTAAAAATGCACTGAGACAGATCTCTTCTCAGTCAGGGACATGATCATGCTAGAAGGAAGGAAGTAGAGTTCCCAAGGTCATCGTTTCTCAGTCTTTACTGGGAGGTTGCTGTGTATTTATGATCTTATCACTTCACTTGAATTTCAAGATTGAGAGAAATTCTTCTTGAGTCTCAAAATAGAGAATTTGGAATGATGAGGGAAAGGAAGCTGCTTAAGATTTTCTGCTTTTCAGGAAAATAGAGTACTTTTTAGCTTTGCCAACCAGGATGGCATCATCACCCAGAGGTTTAGATGAAAAGAGACATGGATGGAGCCTCAAGATTGGAAGGCCAGGTATGAAAATTTAATGTCCCAAAGCCAAGACTTGTATTAGTTTTTTAAAGGATATACTCTGTGGCATACTTGTCACTGGTTTATAGAACTTGTACTCTCACCTTGCTCTCCCACTCTAATAGTGGGAGTGAAGCACCAGGAATACCCAATGCTGGGCAGTCTCACTGGGGCTGTTCATTCGCTGGAATGAGGAAAACCAGCACTAGGTGATAAAGATCATGCTTCAAGGATGTAAGAGAGTTCATGAATAGAGCTATATCCCTTTTTTCTCATTACATCAAATAGCCAAAACGGGATCTTAGGGGCATCCTTTGTAGAAGATCATCTTTTTCACCCATTTTCTAAAGTTTCTACCCACTTAGCTACAAGCCTAAATTTTTTTAGTTCTTTCTCCCATCCATTCATCCACCTGTCTGAGCTGTATTTATTAAGTTTGTTAAGTTCCTTGGAAGGCTTCGAGAGACATGGCAATGGAAAGAGTCTCAACTTTCTAGGAAAAATGAATTTAAATCTTTTTTTTTTTTTAATTTTACCACACTGACCTCTTTTACAGTGCTTAGGTACCTACACATTTTTCCTCTTCTTAGATGCCTGATAAAATAGACAAGTAATTTTCAACATTTTGTAACTCTTGGCACATATAAACTCATTACGAAAATTCTGTGGCACACCAAAAAGTATATTTTTTGCTGATCTGACAAAAATAGGTATAATTTTGATTCATTCACACCAGATGACTATTATTGTGTTGATTCTTGTCATTTTTTATTTGACAAGCTAAGGGAAAAGAGGATAGTGCCCTTGAATAAATAGGTTATTACACATTTTAAAATTCTTGAAGCACACTGGTTGAAAATCACTGAAGTAGATGGATGCTGTAGATAGAATATTTTAAGTAACTTGACCTATGTACTCTTATTCCCGTTTTGTTAATCATGTTCTGACTATTAGAGGTACAGAAATTTTCAAAGGGGGTTTTTAAAAATTTTTAGACATAAGTCTGGAGGACACAGAGAAGCTTATAGTTAGTGCATTTCTGAATGAATGGGTAGGATGCATCTCTTGCCAGTCCCTGTACTGCGCATGTGGACTCCATAGGGAAAGAACACAGCCCAGCCCATGGGAGTGGGTCTCTAGGTACACAGGGTCCTATGTGAGGAGTCTTAAATGGCTTTCAACAGTGAAGTCCTCATTAGGTTGGAGAAGTTTACAAATTGGGGCTTCAATTAGATGGACACCAGAAGAATAACATGAACATTAAAAATATATAAACTGGAGGGAAAACCCTGCAAACTGTGAGAAGAAATTAAGACATTAAACCAAGGTAATTGCAATTATTTTCCCCCAGAACAATAGAGCACAAAGAATAGCCTATGGCTCAACTCTAGAATCATCTGGTAATGATGGAGATGGATTTTCTTTAAAAAAAAAAAAATGTTATCAATAAGCCATCTTAGGTCAGTTTCTTTTTATTATGGCAGGGAGTAAGGAAGGGCCTTGACTTCATCCTGCTGATCTTTTACATTGGTTGGTCACTAGCTGGCAGGAACTGCATGAACCTCATTGCACCTGTGGCTGTTTGAGGCCATCTCTGAGCTGTATGTTGTGGTTCCTGACTCCACTCCCCACTGTTGTTCAGTTTACTTTTCAGTTCATTTAAGTCAGTCTGTGTCTCTAGTTTTTCTTTTTCTTCCTTCTCCTCCCTTCTATCAAAACAGATATGCTATTATTGCTCACCCAATATCTTCCCCCACTTATTCTTTTTTAGGGAACATCTTTGCCACTGTCTCCCTCTCCTAAGTTCTTCCAATCCTTTATTGTCCAGCTCAGGGTCTGTCCTCCATGAAACCCCTCATGAAATTGGGGCTTCAGTAATCCCCACACCCCAGAGCTTCTCTATAATCCCTTATAAACCATGTTATATTTTCTAATATTTGTGTGTATCCATCTTACTTTCTCTACTGGGAGGGTAGGGTATGTATTTCATACACGGTCCTAAACTATCCCTGGTTTGTATCATCTTTCACTACATTGAGCCACATTGGCGTGATTGTCCTCTTCCTCATGGCCGATCACCAGGGAAGACCGGTCATGCACCAGCTCCCAGTTCTCTTCCCCAGTGGCATTCTGAAAATGTATGTATGAGACAGTAGCCGGCCTTGGGCCAGAGGTAAACTGTGCAGTTTATTTAGAGGCTGGCTGGAGGTCATACCACAAGGCCACTGTCCACATATCAGATTTGTCTCAGGAGCTGACTCATGTTTTTCATATAAATCATAAGTAAGCTGCCCATTATAAACACCTTGTAAAACTCAGAAGGCTTTATGGCTGTTATTAGCTACTGCATTGTGATTTACTAGCTAATTTAGGCTGATGTGTGGATGAGAGCACCATTTATCCCATCTACATAAGTCAGAGAGTAGACTAGGCTGTGCTTTCAGAAGCAACTGCCTCTGTCAAAGGCCTGTGGTGAGTCAGATTTTGCTTATGTTTTCAATGAGCAAGTTGGTGATCATTCCTTTCAGGATGGGCTGTGCCTTGGTGCCATGGCACCTCCAGGCACCCTTTGTGGGAAACAGCAGCAGCAGCCAGTGTGCTTTCAGCATTAAAGACTTTCTTACTGTGAACAGAGGAGAAAATAAAGTTGAGAGAGAAATATCTGGGATGGCTCCAGTGACACCTTTGTTTCCTAGTATCAAACTTAGATTTTTTATTGGTCTCCAGTTGGTGGTGTTTATACTTAACACTGTCCATTAAAAAAAAAAAAAAAAAAAAGACATCATTATCAGATTGCCCATCACGCATTTGTTTATATAAAGTCAGATATAGCCATGGAGTGTAGTTTATGCAATAAACTACATAGATGCACACACACACACATAAATATATATATGTGATGTATTGATGTATATACATTTTTACTTACATGTTTCTTTTTCTTTTTTTAATTTACTTTTATTGTTGTTGTATTCCATTCATCACATTTTTTAAATCCTCCTAATTGCCTAAGACAGAACCAAAGAAACTCATCTACATAAGTAAATCTGAGAGTAGGGACTAAACTGGATACAACTTCGATATTAGGTTTGAAGTTTATTTGTAGGGAAAAAATGATAGAAACACACTGCTATATGAAGCATGTATCTATACATATATATATGTATATATGTACATATATATATGTATATATATATATATATAAGGGCTTATCAGATGAGCACATTTTTATGTTTATATGTAATTATATATGCATTATATTTGGCTCTATATGCATTATATACATGTTATGTACATAGATATTAAATACTATCTCTTACTCTATTTCTGCTTTGATTAGCTTACATTTAATAAACTTCATCTCTTCTTGTTTAAATATTGCAGTGATGTCATACTACAGAACCCACTAGCATAGAAATGAAATGACTATTCCTACTTCTGAATCCTAGTCCTCAGCCTCCAGCTGCTAACTTGACCAGCAGGGGCTTGCACTGTATACTTTCTTCAGCCCGAGTTTCCGTGCCTGTCATTTCAGGGCAAGGTGTTAAAAGGAGGAGATTTGTCTCCTAGATGGTTGCACCATACTCTGATCTCATTCATAAAAGCCTAAAACAAAGATTGATTTGTTTCTGCAATAAAAAGGGCCTTTGCTCATGGATCTCTGGTGTGGTGAGCCAGAGCTGGCAGTCTGCTCCTGTAACCCAAAGACTATTTATCAAGCATCTCCCATTAGTTATTTGTTGCTCACCTAGAATCAATTTAGCAAACATGTATTGAGCAGTCATGGGAACAAAGCTAAATAAGTCAAAGTTATTAGAAATCAAAGACATGAAAACGAATGTAAGAATAAATTATATTTGCACCTATTAGACTAGAACAAAGAAAATGCCAGATAAAGGTAAATGCCAGTGGGATGTGGGGTTTTAGGAACCTCCATGCCGTGTTGGTATGAGCACAACTGTGGAGTACAGGCTGCGACTGAGTAAAATTCATGTCCCCATGCCCGCTGACCCAGCAATTCCATTATAAGATGTATATCCCAGTGAAATTTTTACATAGGACCATAAGGAGGTGTTTACGAGGATTTTCAGTGCAGTATTATTTGTGGTAGTGGAGAGAGGGATGCAACTTTGAGTTGAGGGCAACTCTGGGAGATTGCAGTGGGTGTCTGCCTCAGAGAAGAGTGCAACAGCCAGAGCAAGGATGCTGGCATCTCGGGCCAGGTTTAAAGGCTATATTTTCTTATGTCCTGGATTCTTTGATGCTCTGGCACCTGGGGCCTAAATGATTAGGAAACCATTCTGTTCCCCTTCCCAGGGCTAAACAGGTCTTAGAAATCACAAGAGACTCACCTGGGAGCAGACCTTCATATGAAAACTAACCAACTGAGAGTCCAGAGTCTAAATCATCTTCTGGCTCTTACACTTCAGGAGGCAATCTTCCTCTGCCTAGCCATCTCAAAGCCAGTACCAAACGACTCACACAAGCCTTGACAGCCCAGAGCCTGCTGGAATCACTCAAACTAACCAACCCTAAGCCTGCTTACCTCATCTCCCCTGGTCTTTCCCATAAAACCACAATAAAGCCTCTTTCTCATACTTTCCTCTTGATCCCCCTGCCTTCTGACCGATGGTGATACTTCCCTACGCACCACACAGTGTGGTACACCCCTTGCTCTTAGGAACTGTAACAGCCTGTCTTCTCAGTAGCAATCATCTGCTGATCTACTGGCCTCACCAATAAAATCTACATTTTAAAACTTTGATGTTAAACAATAGGGTTTATTCCACAATGGAATACTACACAGCAGAAAGAAAGAAGGACCTCCTAACCTTTGCAACAACATGGATGGAACTAGAAAGAATTATGCTTAGTGAAATAAGCCAGTCAGTGAAGGACAAATACCATATGATCTCACCCATTACAGGACAATAATGAACAAAACTAACAACAAGCAAAACAGAACCAAATATATGAATACAATGAATAGGCCTTCAGTGGTCAAGGGGAAAGGGGATGGGGGGAGGGGGGAGGCAGAGGCAAAGAAGGGGAGCAGCTTAGACAAGAACCTAGTATAAAGGAACCATGGACATGGACAACAGGTGGGATTGACTTTGGGGGGGAATGGGTGGGTGGGAAGGGGGACAGAGGGGAGCAAAAAGGGGATAGATGTAATACAACAACAATAAAATTAAATTTAAAAAATAGAGTTTAATTTAAAAACAGAAAAACACACAGTTGTTATACACAATGTATATATTTTAAAACACATGAAAACAAAACCACAATTTGCAAGGACTCGTTTTAACAGAAGAATGGGTGTGTATGGCAGAAAAGGGAATTAATATGGGATCTAGAATGGGGCAATGGAGGAAGAACGGGACAACTATAATGGAGCAACAATAAATAAAAAGAAAGAAAAATTAACTATACACATTTCAGCACAATTTATTGATTGACTATATATTACATCTCTATATCATCCACAGATAAACACTTTTTGGTTTGTATTTTTTTTTAAAAAAGAAATAAAGACAGCCCTAGCTGGTGGCACAGTGGATAGGTGCCAGCCTGCAAACCCAAGGGTCACTGGTTCAGTTCCCTAGCCAGGACACATAACCAAATTGCAAGCCAGGTGTTCAACCAGGTCTGTAGCTGGAGGCAAGTGAAAGGCAACCATACATAGATGCCTCTCATTTTAAAAAGAAATTAAGAGAGGCCTTAGGGTCAAGAAGGGTGAATCAAATACCTTCTCAGACTTCTGTGACCTTCCAAATTGAGAGGATAAACATGAAGAGTTATCTAATAACACTGGACAATATAGTCATGGGACCAAGGCCCCCTGTGAACAGCCATGCTATAGGAATCCAGAGGGAGGCAAGAGCTTGCTGAAGGCTGATGCTTTGGAAGACACCAGTGCATTTTAGGTCCATTACTGCACTTCCCTGAGTATGTACCTGGGAGGACTGGTATTTGAGATGCTATGGTCAAAAGGTTCTTACAATTAAATAAGGTTCCCACCAGTACTGTGTCCTCTGCCCACTTTGGGAGTGACCTAATATACATTTGTGCTCTGAGGGTCTTGTGGGAAAGAACCTTGCTAAACTATGTCTCAGATTCATTTGACCATGAAATCCTTCCCAGTAACATTCCTTTACCTGGGTACTATGAGAAAGACGAGGTTCAAGGGTGAACCTCTGAGAACCTTGAAGCACTCATAGCTGAAGCCTTTTTGTCTAGCAAATGGCCTGGCACATTGCAGGCCCTCAGGCAATGTGTATGGGCTGAGGGAGGCCATGATGACAACAAAGCCTAGTGGAGGAGGAGCCCATGACTTCAATACTACGTCTTTCTTAGCATCCAGAGGGCTCTACCAAAATATTATGGTTTGTTTTTTTTTTCAAACCATTAAAGATATCAGTTCAAGGGTTCAAGGCAGGGCTTTTAACTGTTGTGCCCTTTGGCAAGTCCTTTAAACTCTTTCAGTTCCATTGTCTCATCAGCAGATGTGGGTTATAAAACTTGACTTCATAGGTATACAGTGAAGGTTATAAATAGTATTAAGTAACGTATCTGGCATATAGTAGTAGCTTAATTAAAATTAGCTATTATTAACATTGTTATCCAAATTATTAATATCTTTCTTAAATCTTTTATGAAGATGAATAGCTAACCAAATGAACAGAGAGGTGGCTTACTCAAGGTCACTTAGCTTATGACTATTAGCAGAGCTGAGACTGAAATCTATGTCACTTAGGTCCTGGTTCAAAGTCATTTTCATTGTATAGAACCAGGGATCCTTTTGCCTATTTCACAATCAAAGGACTTGGCGCAAGCTGTTTGTGTGCTGGACGGACCACTTCATTGTGACATTGGAGACAGACATGGAATGTGATTCTGTGATTCAAAGGCCACAGGGTGCCACAGGGATTGTTATGTCATTGTGTTCTGCATTTCTGTTAATAACTTAGGAAATTTGTAAAGAATATGTTAATTAAATTTTTATATTGCCCTTAATGGAGAGGTATTACAGAGGCCATCAATGACAGAGATGTAGCATAAAGGGACCTGGAGCTGTCAGGCATATGGGCAGGAAATCACTAGATGAGATTCAGCTGCAGTAAATGCATCCTAATACATCTGGGGAC
Source organism: Noctilio leporinus (assembly GCA_004026585.1). Lineage (NCBI taxonomy): Eukaryota > Metazoa > Chordata > Mammalia > Chiroptera > Noctilionidae > Noctilio > Noctilio leporinus. The sequence continues at coordinate 258,090 of PVIW01001475.1, read as the reverse complement.
AAATAATCCGAAACACAGATATTCAATGGGAAGAAGATATTTGGAAAGCAGTAAATGCTGAAGGGGACCTGGGGGGATAGTGGACAGCAAATTAGATACGGGTTTTCATTGTGTTAGGCCAACAGAAATTGGTAATGCAATCTCACACTGTATTTTCCACCATTCCCTGGAGCAGCTGAAAGCAGAAAGCCTCTTTTGCTAGCCAAGATCAAGTCAGCCCATACATATACTTCTGAAGAATGCTCTTGCTGGGGCAGGCCTGCCCCCATGGCCCCTATCCCGCAGAGGTGGTGAAATTTTCTTTTCTCTTAGCTTCACCTCGACCCCCTGTTCTGTGACCAGTTTCTGTCCTGTCACCCACCATCTTGTTGATGTGCTTTCTGGCCAAAGGAGGACAGTCGTGCAGGGAAAATCCCTTTGGTCTGCAAGGAAGACTTAGTTTGAGGCATTCTTTTCCATGTAACCCAACCATCTGCCATCTTCCCTAGTGATCCTGGCTCTTTCCCCCCATCTGCCATGTCCTACTCCCCATGAAGAATGTTACCAGAAGACAGCATGTTTGCCACCAGGGAAATGTCTAAGGAAACACAGTCACCTGCTGTCAATAGGTCTTCCCACCCATAAGGGTCATTAACTAGCTCCTGCAACCCTTCCACTTCCTCCTTGTTATGCTTTACACTGCCTGCCCCATTACTTAGTTTCCTCACACTTAAAAACTGCCCTTGACATGTTTTAAACCAAACTTCTATGCTGGGACCAACTAACATGTATTCTGATTTTCTTCTAGACTTCCCTGCAATCCCCCTTGATCCTGCCCTGGTCTCTCAGGAAAGCCCAGCACTGCTGAGTTCAGAGAGCTGCATTGCAGGTCGGGCCGGCTCAATGGGTTGAGTTTAACTAACCAGAGTACTTCTCCAAACCTGTGTAAAAGCTTTCTTGCCAACCCACACTTTTTATTTTTCTGTCTCTGGGAGCGCCTCACCTTTTAGGAAATCTCACAGGGACTGCTTGACAGGTGCTATGTTAATGAGGCTGGTAGAAAGCAGTGGTAGGCAGATGAAAGTCTGAAGTTATATGCAAGGCTAGGAAATTTTATACTGCTTATTTTTTCAACAAGCCCTGTCTTCCTCCACTCAGGATGTGCTTCATCATAGTTGCTGTCTAGGTTTGCAGTTAAGGCGATTTTAGCTTCGGTCTGCCATTGTCACTCAGCACTCATAAATAAGTGTCAAGTTTAAAATTACTCCTTGGATATTTTTAAGCATTTCATTTACTAAGTGTTCACTAAGGGCCCTCTCTGTCCCTACAACTCTGCTAGGTACTTGCGTTTTAGGGGGATGGGGTAGAGGGAAGGGTACTACTCTCATGGAAGTACTCTGAATGAGAAAGGCATTGCTGTGGAAGAACTTGAGCTTTCATTCCTGGTGGGTCATGGATATAAATGGATGGCAGCTGCCAGCACAGTGGCTTATGACTAATGCTCCTAGCCAAAGGAAGTCAGACACACTTTGGAATTGTAGACCACTGTGTACAGGGCATCTTAGTATATTTAGCAAATGAGATTGCAAACCACAGAAAAAAATGCTGAGTGGGCAGAGAGGAAGAACATTCTCTGGCCAGAAACTTGCTGAACTTGGAGGGCCAGGGACAAGAGGCTTTGTAGAGGTGGGGAGAGATGTTCTTTGGCTTGTCCTAGACAAATAAATCACCACCGAGGCGATATACCAAAGGCCAATTAAATGGAGTGTTTTCTTGGAAAATCATCTCCCAGGCCCTGTAAATCATCCCCAGAGTTGGCAGGCATTCAGTTCTGCCCAGGGGTGGGGGGTGGGGGTGGAGAGTATGCCAGTGCACCCCAATGTCAGGTGGAGGAATTGCATAGGGCTGCTCATGTGATAGCAGAGCACACTGGGTACTCGCAACCTTCATCCAGGGAAGCAGTATAGAGCAGAACTACTTGCTCTGGCTTAGGAATTGTAGGGCTGGGACTCTCCACCGGGTTTTGCCTGTGACCTTCAACCCCTTTACAAAGTAGAGTGTACATTGGATCATGTCTAAGTTTCCTAGAGGCTCTGACACTTATTTTATGCCCTCATTCTCTTTGTGACTTTTGTATAGGAATACCATTAGCATTTAACCCCATCCTGTTTGTTGTCCCAAGGGAAAAATCAGTCATGCAGGGTCATTTTAGGGGGAAGAATGGGGATTCTCAATGCTTGGTCATCAGAGAAACTACAGAAAGAGCTAGAGACATTTGACCTAGAAAAGAAGGGACTTAGGGGATGCCAGAAGGACTGTATTCAATATCTGAAGTGGGTGTCAGCTGTCCTATTTCAGATGCCAGAAACAGGACCAATGAGCCCAAGATAGAGGGGCTTAGGCTGCAGGCCAAAGGGAGAGAAAAGATAGATCAGCCATCATCATGCTGCTGAGCAGTGACACAGGCTTTGATTTGTCTAGTGTTTGAGAGTGGTACAGACAGCCTGATGGAGAAGAGTGATTCATCCCTGCTGGAATCTACCAGAGGCTGGTGACGAGGTTGCAGCACACAGGACACTCATTCTGCTCCTTTCATAGCCATATTCCATCTCTGTTAGGACATAGCTGCATGACCGGGAGTAAAGAAAGGTTCCTTCCCCCAAAGTATATTATTCTCTCCTACAAATTTTTGTGTCTCTGATTCAGGATGAGTTCATTTATCTCTAGAAGGGTTTCTATTGCTACTCTTTGGAGAGATTACAGTAGTCCCTTCTTTTCCCACTGTTTTGCCTTCCGTGGTTTCAGATAACCTTGATCAATTGCCATCCAAAAATATTACATGGAAAATTTCAAAAATAAACAATTCAAAAGTTTTGAATTGCATTTCATTTGGAGTAGCATGATGAACTTTTGTACCATCCTGCTCTGTCCTGCATGGGGCACGAATCATCCCTTCCTCCAGGGTATCCATGTTGTGTACACTACCTACCCCTTAGTCACTTTCTAGCCCTTTGGGTTATCAGACTGACTGTCATGGTATCTCAGTCCTTGTGCTTAAGTAATTATTTCAATTAATAATGGTTCCCAGGATATTCACATAACTTTTATAGTACGTGCATATTGTTCTATTTTATTATTAGTTATTTTTAATCTCTTACTACGCCTAATTTACAAACTAAACTATCACAGGTATGTACATATGTATAGGAAAAATCAGTGTGTATAAGGTTTTCTGTATATAAGGTTTGGCACGATCTGTGGTTTCAGGAATTCATGGGGGCTCTTAGAATGTATCCCCTATGGATAAGGGGGGGACTATAGTGTATCTAGAGATTTCAAGGATAGGGAGTAAATTGGTTGCCTACAAGCAAGAAGGCCCCAAGGGAAATGGAATGTAAATTAGAAACTGACTCATAGTTTCTGACTGGGAAGCCAGACAGGAGGGAAGCACAGGCCCTCAAAAGCTAAGTCTGATAGGCATTCAACTTATTTCCTAATTACTTATTTTGTGTGTGGCCAATCAGTTCCTTCTGGGTCTTGCTGCTAGTGAATTTACTTAATGTTACTTTTTGAGGGGAGTGTATGTTGGTCACTTCAGCCAGTACCAACTCTGGGGACCAAGTTTACAATGTCAGTAAAAGAATTCTTCCTTTGTCTTAAAATTTACTCATTTACCCAGTCTTCGGGATTCTCTTCCTCCTTCCCATATTCTATGATAAAATGAACGAGTGTTTTTATTTGTCCTTGTGTGATTCTACGGATTCTGATGGGATCCTTCCTCAATCTTTGACTTTCTTTCTAGGCTAAAGCCTTCTTAATTGTTCTCATTAGTTTGATATGACCATTGTTATGTTCCTGTGATTAATTCAACAGGCAATAAACATTTATTAAGTCCCTACACTATGAAAGTCATTCAATGAGACACAAAGGCTTGAAGTGGAAAAGGCACTTTCCTTGCCACTCTTTATTATAGTAGACCCAAATGAAACATAATATGTGGCATAGTCTGCTCTGTCACTGAGAATGTACACTATAAACACTGGCCATTGTTCATGATGTAGTTTTTATCTCCCTCCTGTTATGGATAAAATCATTGAGGCTCTCAGAATTTCATTGACTCACCCGAGTTTCTATAGCTGACAAGTGGCAGAGCTGGGATCTGAACCCAGCTCTGTCTGACCCCAAGGCCTGAATCCTTTCCACTGGGCAGCACATACTCCATTTGTTCATATATCACTAGAAATACAGGGAAATATTTGTAACTTAAGAATGAGTTGGAGAAGTTAAATGTGCTGCTAACAAGTGAAAATATTTTATAATAAAACAAATAGGAAGACGAAGCAGAATGTTTACCAGTGTCATGGGATCATCAGCAGCCACCGTGGGTGGGAATCTGAGCTCGTGGTCTGCACAGTAAGGATCATGGCTCACAGTAAGGCATGGCCCCAAACATTAAACGGTAGAGTTAACGCAAGGCTCCAGCTCAGTCATCATTGTCTGTTATGTTTGGAGCCAATAGCTCTGCATGAACCCATTAACTCCGAGATTTCAGCCAGAGTCTTTTCCTTCCCTGACCAGTGGGAGAGAGTGAGCCACTCTGCTTTGAGATGATCAGCTTTCCATATGCATGAAACCACCACAGCTTGCCTCCCCATCTTTCATCACCTAAATGAGGGCAGTTAATGTTTAAGAGTGGAGAACAGTGAACATAATGATGGATAAATTATAAGTTTGGGGATGTGAAAAGTCAAACTGTGTAAATATGTATTTTAAACCACAAACAGAATGTTAATGCATCTTTCCCATTAACTCACTAACTGAAATTACAGAGCGTAATGTGAGCCAACGCCCACAGCTTGGTTATGATGTTTTTAAATTTAGAAAAGCAAATGATAAATGTCCTTTCCTCAGACAAAGGAACGATTGACATAGCTTTTCAGTGTAGTCACTGGTGATGTTGGCAACTGAAAATAAATGGAGTGCCAGGGAAGGAGAGGAGCCCTAAGATGCCTGGGAAGGTAGCCTGGACTGCTGCTAAGTACTTTCTGGATACTGAGGAATGCTTCTGGGCTCAGGGTGGCCCTTTCAGGCAGTGGGGACCAGTATGGTTGCTTGGGACATTCTTGCAGTAGGGAATGGGATTGTTTTCGTAAGCATCAGCTGTTATCTTGCTATGGGTTGGTAGCTGGCAGCTGATGTGAATCCAGTTCACTGTGACTAGGTTTGGTTTGAGGATGTATGGTTTATTTAGCAGCCATTTCATTGTGAGGTTGCTTATGGGCAGGGGTATACAAGAGACTTAGGAGGTTGTGGAGACTTAAGAAGTAGTGGAGAAACCTTTGGTTGGAATGCAAAATGCTATGGAAAGCAGCATGACAGTTCCTCAATAGATTGAAAATAGAATTGTAATGTGATTCAACAATCTACTTCTGGGTATATACCCCCCAAAATGGAATGTGGGCTCTCAAAAAGATATCTGTGCACCCGTGATCACAGCAGTGCTATTCACAATAGCCAAGAGGCAGAATCAATCCAGCTGTCCATCAACAGATAATAAATTTTTAAAAATGTGGTATATCTACATATATGTGAATATATAAGATGTGGAATAAATAAACATTGAAATATTACTCAGCCTTTAAAAAGGAAGGAAAATCTGACACATGCTGTACCATCAATGAACCTTGAAGACATTATGCCATAAAAAATGAGGCAGTCACTAAAGGACTAATAATACATGACTCCACGTATATGTAGTATTTAGAGTAGTCAAATTCAGAGAGACAGAAAGTAGTATGATTGATTACCAGAGATTTGGGAGAAGAGGGAATGAGGAATTACTGTTTAATGGGTACAGATTTTTAGATTTGGAAGATGAAAGGAGTTCTGGGCTTTGGTTGCACAGCAATGTGAACGTACTTAACACCACTGAACTGTACATTTAAAAATGGCAAAAATGGTGTCTTATGTTGTGTATATCTTACCATAAATAAAATATTAAAAAGGGGGAGGGTTAAAGGAGAGAAGGAGAGGTTAAGAACTTGGTCTTGGGAGAGAGATCTGTACTTAAACCCTGATGCAGTCACTTACAAGCTGTGGGACTTGGGCAACCTACTTAAAGTAATCTCTTAGCCTCCAGGTAGTGATAATAATAATAGCACCTCTTTCTTAGGGTTGTTGTGAGGATTACATGAAATAATGTTTGCTATTCATTTGTTATGCACCTGGTATGTAACAAAGACCTATAACAGGTATTAGTGGCTATTACTACCACTTCTCCTCTGTGTCCAGGAGAGAGGACTTGGTTGATATATAATCCAGATGATATTCCATCATGAGATGTTCTAAAGCTCTGTTCCCCTTTTTCCAACTACCCTGATTCTGTACTTTCATACCCTGCTTATTCAGCAGTGCCCAGCCTCATACCCCATCCCTTTGATGAAACCCACTGTCACCACTTCAATCTATGCTCATTAAGTGACTCCACCAATGATACAGTTCTTTGTGTGCCATTTAACAAGCTTTTACTGAGTGCCTACAATGAGCCCAAATGTTGGGAACACAGTGGGGACAAGCCCAGTTCTTATTCTCACACAGTTTATAGTCTAGTTGTTGTCTATATTGGTTTTTTTTGACTTTTACTTGTATTTGTTAGGTGTGTCTGTGTATGAAAACCTTTCCACCACAATATTTTGAATACTTGGAAGGTAAGAGTCTTGTCTCATCTTCTTATTGTTCCCACTGAAGTGCTGGCCCTTACTTAGATATGAGGAAAAACAGTTAAAACTGATTTATTTGAGTTAGATAGCCCCACAGGGGAAACCAGTACATGTATGGGCTTAGCAGAACTCAAGTGCCAGGAAGGTCCTGAATAGATAGTTTGACCTATTATCTTCTTGTCATCACTATCAAATGGGAGTTAAGAGTTTTCTCCTTAAAAAAAAATACAAAAGTACTCAGCCTTAGCATTAACCGAGGAAAGGCAAAACAGGAGAATATTGAAATACCACTTCATACCCATCAGCCTGGAAAAATTAATAACCATCAGGTTTTGGTAAAGCTGTACCCAGAGAGGAATACATTATAACTGGTGGGATTATGATCTGGTGCCTAGTCTTCCAATTGGCACCACTTAATAAATGTGAAACCTGACCTCCAGCAATTTCACTTTCAGGTATCAGCCCTAGAAAAGCATTCAGCCTGTATCCATAGACACATGAGATGTATACAAGGCATACAGATAGCAAACAAAAAAGCAGAAAGAGCTTGTAATGGGTTGAAGAGCATTTCCCCCAAACATCCATGCTCACCTGGAACCTCAGAGCATGACTTCATCTGGACTGAGAGTCTGCAAATAGAGGTAAAAATGGAGGTGAGATCATTCTTGATTAGGGCAGGCCCTAAATCCAATTACTGCATCTACAGGAGAAAGGACAGATTTAGATACAGAGACATGTAGAGAAGAATTCACATCAAGATGGAAATAGAGATTGGAGTGATGTGGCTGTAAGCCAAGGAATGCTAGGGCCACCAGTAACTGGAAGAGGCAGGGGAGAATTCTCTCCTAGAGTCTTCAGAGGGAGCAGGACCTTGCTGACACCTTGATTTCAGACTTCTATTGATTAAGCCCTCAAGTTTATAGTACATTGTTATGCTTACCCCATACCGTCCCTGCTTTAGTCGATGGTATATCCCCTGAAGGACATATAGGATGTGTGTGTGTGTGTGTATGTGGGAGTAAGGGAGGGAAGGAAGGTGGGAGAAAGAGAGAAAGAGGAAGGGGAAAGAAAGGAGGGAAAAAGGAGAGGGAAATTTTTGAATATATGGTAGAATACCCATGACCACCTTTCTGGGCAGAACTTGGGCTCTGTTCATCTTTCTTCATAAAGACTAATTTCCTTCCCTTCAAACTCTTCTCTGCACATTATCTACTTCCCCACCATTTCTAATTGAAAGAACAGAAGGAAGCTGGAGTGTCCTGGAGAAGATGAGGTCTGAGTCAAGGGAAAGGTCCACATGCAGGCACCTGTGTCCCTCACTCCTTATCAGCTTGTTGGCCTTGAGTGACTGACTTACAATCACTAATGGGAGCTTGCCCTCCCTGATGCCTACTTGCCTTGACCATTCCTTCCATCTACTCCTGCCATCCTGCCCTCTCACACCTCACTGGCTCCTGACACTTCTTTGGCCTGTCTAGGCCTTGAGCCAAGCAACCCTAGAACATTTCAGGAGTGGGGTGTTGGCATTTCCAGGGCCTGCGGCTGAATTTGGCCATACACAGGTGGTTGAGGGTCATTTTTCCCTGAAGGTTAAATGGTGACCTTGGTCAATAATTAGCTAGTGTTTACTTAAATGTTAATGAGTCATGTGGCAAATTAGTTGAGGACTTTCACAGCCTGCAGGTAAACTGGGGTGGTAAGAACTGGTATTCCTGAAATTGCATTGAGTTATATTGGCTGTAGAGTAAGGGACCTGCTTAGTACACCTTTTTACCTCTTAGATCCTAATTACAAAAATAAATTTATGGGCAAAGGGTTGTAGCACTTGGAGAACCACCAGATGCCTGCTTTTCTGAGCCTCCTTAGCATCCCTCCTCTGCAGCTGAGGAGGCCTTGTATTCTCATTGTTATTATTTCCCACTGCCCCAATCCTGTCATTCCGAACTATGTGCTCAGGCTTCCCTGGCTGCCACAGCAGATTCACAGGGAAGCCAGAGGATATTTTAAATGCTTGAGGGCAACACAGTAATATGTAGCATCTGTCAGATCCTGTGTGAATCTGAATCAGATCCTGTGTGACTATCTGAACTACCTATTCAGATAGTCACAGTTTCAGCATTAGATCATGCAACCTTTCTTTTGATGACATTGTATCTTTGTAAAGTTGTGAGTTTGTGGCCACTGATATGATAAAAAGTGGGCCTTGGCAGCCAGGGCACATAACCAGGTTGCAAGCCAGGTCTCCAGCCAGATCCATGGCTGAGGGCAGGTGAAAGGCAACAATACACTGATGTCTCTGTCCCTCTCTGCCTCTCTCCCTTCCCCTCTCTCTGGAAATGATAAATAAAATCTTAAAAAAAAAAAAAGTGGGCCTTGGCTGGTGTGGCTCAGTGGATTGAGCACCAGCCTGCGAACCCAAGTGTTGTTGGTTCAATTCCCAGTCAAGGTACATACCCAGGTTGCAAGCTAGGTCTCCAGCTAGGCCCTTAGTTTGAGGCAGGTGAAAGGCAACCATACATTGATGTTTCTCTCCCTTCTGCCTCCCTTCCTTCCCCTCTCTCTAAAAATAATAAGTGAAATCTTAAAAAAAATTCTTTTTAGAAAAGTGAGTGCAGTATGAACTCAATATGGAATAGGAAATGCAGGTGGCAGTGCCCAGTATGAAGAATTCCAAATTTTGGGAAGTTGTGTAGAGCCGAAGAGGTGCACACATCTCCTTAGTACATGAGTGTGAGCCTTAAAGAATGAGGTAAAACATGTTTTCTTTCCATTTATGTGTATTATTTTTGTCAAATGGCCACTCAGTTGTTAGGACATAAGTACTTTTTAAATTGTTTCATAAAATGGAACTATTGGCTATTTCTTTTGGTCGATGAGCTCCCCATGGTCTCCATGGAAAATAATACAGACACTAAGGGCACCATGAACTGAGAAAGTTCAAGAGTTTGTGTTACAGCCAAAGGCAAGATAACCTCCATCATCTCTATCAGATTCCTTGCCAGCAACAGTCTTCCTGCTGGGCACAGTCACTCCAGCCTTTGTGTAATCTGTCCCCTTGACTCGGACTTTCTCCCATCTGAAAGATTAAGTTTCAATGACTCTTTAATAAAAAAGAAATAAGAGAAAAAGTAAGAAAAGGAAGTAAAAGAAACAAAAAGAGAAAAGACAATACATGAAAAGACAAGGGAGAAAAGGAAATGAAGGAAAAAGCCTAGCCTAACTTTATGACCATCCAATGCTCCCAGTTCCTGCCTTCCTCCTCCTCCATCTCCCTCTTTCCTCATTGCCTCATTCCAACCCCATTAACTCCCACATCATGCCCAGAGTCCTAAACTTGTCTGGCTTCTTCCCCTGGCACTGCACTCATACAGCTCTTCCCAGGGTTACTGCCAAGTTTAACGAGCCACAGATGGTCTCTTTTCAGTCCTGAATGCTTTGCCCACCATTTTCTGAAGCTTTCTTCTGCCTTACCTGCCTTTGTATTATTTCTATCCCTCACTGTCTCCCCAAACACCTCTCAGCCCCATGGTTGGGTCCTGCCTGCCTTTCACACCTTCATAAAAACACCTGCAAACCTCCCTTGCTTCCTTGACTCAGCTGCCTGCTTTTCTCTGCCCCACCTTGACCTTACTTTGTTTTCTCTGTTGGTGAACTCATTTTCTCTTTCAATGTTAACTGTGCAAATGGCCTCTTTCCCAGCTGTCAAACCCCATCACTGCCTGTATCACTGGAATCTTGCCATGGGCCTAAAATGCCCAAATCTCCTCATGGACCCAAAAAGCCTTTTAGGGCTCCCCTCAGATAGCCCCTGTTTGAAGAAGCTTCTCCTGGTGCCTTTGGGAAGACATGTCCTATTTTTGGAACACCCACAGAACTCTGCTTCCATGAACATTATTCTCTGTCTCCTCCTGCACCTCAGACTTCAAGTTACCCCTTTCTTCTCCTTCCTTCACCATCCTTCAGTTGTGATGTTTGAACAGTTGATACATTCCAGGTCCTCTCGTTGTGTTCACCTCTTTCTTTTATCCTGCCTCAGCTAAAATCCTAGTTACCTTCCCCTCAAGTCACTAATCCCACCACCTCCATATTCTCCCTAGACCAGCCCCACATACACTGCATGGTGCTGTTCACATAGTCAACAAAAATGCAGCTGCACATGGCTCTGGTGGGTCTTTCTTCCCTACATAAGCCTTTTCTTTTCTTTTCTTTTTTTTTTTTTTTAAGATTTTATTTATTATTTCCATAGAGAGAAAGGGAGAGAGGCAGAGAGGAAGAGAGGAAGAGAAACATCAATGTATGGTTGCCTTTCATCTGCCTCCAGCCATGGACCTGCCTGGAGACCTGGCTTGCAGCCTGGTTACATGCCCTGGCTGGGGAATCGAACCAGCCACCTTTAGGTTTGCAGGCTGGTGCCTTATCTACCCTATATAAGTCTTCAGTGCACAGATGGCAAACACAAGGCCCATGGGCCAAATCTGGCCCTCCACCTTGTTTTATCCAGTCCAGCACCTTCAGCCCAGCACCGTGTTTCTACCTGGCTGGCTTAACTGCTAAGGGGTAGTTACATTTATACAGTCCTAAAATTACATTCAGCCCTTTCAAGGCAACTGCAAGGCTGATGTGGCCCCTATTGAAAATGAGTTTGCCAGCCCTGCTTTGGTGGCTCCCTGGTGAGAACAAGCCCCAGCCCCTCATCCCAGCCCTACTGTCCCTTGTGATTTGGCCTCCACAGACACTCCCAACCCAGCTCCACTTAGGTACCTACCTTACAATGTCCTGAGGTTTCCCATTCCCTTACTGATACTTCAGCTCCAGCTGGTCCGCCGTTCTGAGAACATTTTCATCTCTCCCAGCCTCTCATTAATTTTAACAATTGAGTTTCCTTCTCCGTATCTTTGGGGAGTTCAACTCCCCACACTACCCCTAAAATGCTCAGAGGCCATTAAGGACACAGGCTTTCTCACACATTCTGCATCCTCTGTAACAGCTGGTGTAATATTTCATGCATAGTAGGAATGGGTAAGTGAGAATTTTAAATGATAGCTTCTTTCCAGAAGAGGAGGTCCAGAATTTGGCCCCCAGGAACCAGAACTCCCGACGTATAAAAGCTTCTGTCATCTTTGAAGAGCTAGACCTCTGAGATGGAAAGATGTACTGCAAATACTTTGGTTCCCATGACTTAAGTCTCTTAAGTAAAGACCTCTTTTTCCCCAGTTGTATATTATAATGAATACATGTATATTTCAATAAATTAGAAGATATCAAGGAAAGAAATAAAACTTAAGTTTAAAAAGCCCACCTAGAAATAGTAGCTAGTCATAGTTAGATATATGAACTGCCAGGCTATTATCTGGAATCATACATGAAAGATATATATTTATGAAACAAAAGTAGAATTATATTTTACATATTTACTTACAATCTTGTTATATTACCAAGGGACCCTAAGTATACTGAAATGGAATAGGTTAATAAATGTATATATTATTATATAATATTGCTTATTCGTAAATGTTTAATTTTTAAAATATATGTTACATTTTTATCCCAGGAAATTATCCATTCAAGTTGTCCATAGACTGATTCTAGTCTACAAACCATTAAAGGTTCATGAGATAAGTACAAAAATTATAAGTAAGCATTCAGAAAATTGTAAGGAAATGTAACCTTTTTATATCGAGTTATTCCTTTTACCAGCTATTTTAATGCATGATTATTACATATTAAATGCTCATCTTAACAAAAGTAACTACTATTAACATCATTCAAAATTTTATACAGACATGCAAATCCCTTCTTCACAGAGTTTTTCACATAAATGGGAAGTTGCAATCCATATTACTTTTCCAGTGGCTTTTTTTCACTTAGGGAAAAGTAGAGATTTATTTTTTTCACTTAGAGGGAAGTGGAGATTTACTTAAAAGCAAGATTTATTGGGGAATAATTTACATACAGTAAAATTCACCCTCTTTAGTGCCAAATTCTCTGAGTCTCAGCTAGCATGTATAGTATGCCGTAAGAGTCAAGGTCAAGGACAGTTACACCTTCCTGACAAATGATCCCCTGCCCCTTTGTAATTAAGCAGTCCCATCATTTCCACTTTCTGCAATACTGATGGATTTCTGTTCCTAAAATTCTGCCTTTTAAAGAAATGAATGGAATCATATACATGTACAAATGGAACATAAAGTTTGAAATCTGGTTTCTTTCATTTCTTAAACTGCATATGGTCTATCTATGTGGTTGCACATGTCTGCAGATTATTTCTATATTGCTGGGTAGCATTCCTTTGTATGGCTGTACCACTGTTTGTTCATCCATTTATAAGTTGAGGCACATTTGGGTTGTTTCCACATTTGGCTAATTGTTAATAATGCTATTAACATTTGTGCACAGTTTTTATGTGAATATGATATTGTGTGTGGACATACATTTTCATTTTGTGGGGTAAGTACCTGGGAGTGGGATTGCTGGATCTCATTAAAAGTGTATGTTTAACTCTATAAGAAATTGCCAAACTTTTTTTTTAAGTGGCAGGCTGCACTGTTTTGCACTGTAGCTGGCAATGTAGGAAAATTCCAGTTGTGCTATGCATTTGCCAGAAATTGATATTTTTTTGTTTATTGCCATTTTGATAGGTGTGTAGTATACCACCTTTTCATGTGCTTTTGTAATTCATATATCTTTGGTGGAGTGTTTTCCAGATATTTTGTGTGTTTTTTAATTATGTGGATTTCTTTTTAGTGAGTTTTGAAAGTTCAAACCTAGATGCAAGTTGTTTATCATGTATGAGGTCTGTCTGGCAAAAGTCCACTTCATTCTTACTATAAACGAGAACAGTTTGTGCAACACTGATGTAACCTCACAGCCAAGGAGAGTGGACTGAAATGCATGTACATGAACAATGAATGATGACTTCACTGTACTAGTCAGTGGGGGTGGTAGATGCTGTTCAGTGAGCATGTGTACTGTGTGGCTGTTGCATTCCAAATGACTGAGTAGAGCAAAGGATCTGCATCAGATTTTATGTTGAGCTTGAATATTCCTCCATAGAAGCTATTCAAATGATTCAGAAGGCCACACTATGGGCAACTGGTGATTGGCAGCTTTATTATAACATATCAGCTCATGTATCAAATTTCGTGCTGAGTTTTTGGTGAAACATCAAATCATCCAGGTGACTCAGCTCCTTTATAGCCCAGATTTATGCACTGTGCCTTCTACCTTTTCCCAAAACTTAAATCACCTTGGAAGAGATTTCAGACCATTGATGAGATTCAGGAAACTATGACAGGGAAGATAATGTCAATTGGCAGAACTGTGAGGCCCCAACGTGCCACTTTGAAGGAGACTGAGTTGTCGTTGTACTATGTGCAATGTTTCTTGTATTTTATATCTTCTTCAATAAGTGTTCCTATTTTTCATAGTAAATGGACTGGATACTTTCTGGATGGACCTAGTATTATTAACTATGCTGTACTTTACATCACCATGACTGTTCTGTAACCACCAATCTGTACTTCCCAATTCTTTTCACCTTTTTTGCCCAGTCTCTCAGTTCTTTTCTGGCAACCATTAGTATGTTCTCTGTATTTGAGTCTGTTTTGTTTTGTTTTGTTTGTTCATTTATATTGTTCTTTAGATTTCACATACAAATGAAATCATATTGTCTTTTTATTTCTCTGGCTTATTTCACTAAGCATAATATCCTCCAAGTTCATCCAAATTGTACCATTTTGTTCTTTTTTATGACCAAGTAATATTCCATTATATGTGTGTAATATAGGTACACCACTGTTTTCTCCACTCATCTATTTATGGGTACTTATGTTGCCTCTATAGCTTGGCTGTTGTAAATGATGCTGCAATGAACATAGTTGTGCATATATTCTTTTGAATTAGTGTTTTTGGCTTTCTTTTAGGTTTGTCCTGAAAGTATTGAGCTAATGTCAATATAATTAAAGCATTTTGCACAGCTGATACTTTTGGGACAGACCCTGTATATCTGGAAATGGAATTGCTGGGTCATAAGGCAGCTTTACTTTTAATAATTTGAGATAACTTCATACTATTTTCCATAGTGGCTGCATCAATCTGTATTCCCACCAAAAGTGCATGAAAGTTCCCTTTTCTCCACATCATCACCAACACTTGTTATTTGTTGATTTATTGATGGTAACCATTCTGGCAGGTGTGAGATGATAACTTGTGATTTTAACTTGGATTTATCTGATGATTTGTAATCTGTTATGTCCTTTTTGGAGACGTGTCTATTTGGGTCCTTTGCCCATTTTTAAATTAGATTGGTTTTTTATTGGTGTTGAGTTGTGTGAGTTTTTTATACATTTTGGATATTTATCTCTTATCAGATGTGTCACTGGCATGTATGCCTTCCCATTCAGTAGGTTGTCTTTTTGTTTTGTTAATGGTTTCCTTTGTTGCGTAAGAACTTTTTAGTTTGATGTAGTCCCATTTGCTTATTTTTTCTTTTGTTTCCTTCACTTAAGGAGAGATATCAGCAGTATTGCTAAGAGAAATGTCTGAGATTTTAATGCCCATGCTTTCTTTTATGAGCTTTACAGTTTTGAATCCTATTTTAAGTCTTTAATCTATTTTGAGTTTATTCTTGTATATGGTGTAAGAACGTGGTCTAGTTTCATTTTGTGTTTGTGTACCTATTCAGTTTTTCTAACACCATTTATTAGGCTGTCTTTACCTTATTGTATGTTCTTGCTTCCTTTGCCAATTATTAATTGACCATGTAAGTTAAGTTACCACTCTTGTTCATCATAGTGCTGGAAGTTCCAACCTCAGCAATTAGAATAAAAGAAGAAATAAAAGGCATCCAAATTGGAAAGGAAGAAGTAAAACTGTCATTATTTGCAGATGACATATATTGAATGTAGAGAACTCTAAAGATTCTACTATAAAATTACTAGAACTGGTAAAGAAATTCAGTAAAGTAGCAGGATACAAAATAAAAATCCAGAAATAGGTTGCATTTTATACACCAAAAATGAACTATTAGAAAGGAAAACTGGTGGGTGGGGAAGGTGATAGAGGAGAGTAAAAAGGGGATGGATGTAATACAACAACAATAAAATTAAATAAAGAAAACCACAGAAAACAATTTTATTTACAATTGCATCGTAACAATAAAATACCTGGGAGTAAACTTAACCAAGAAGGTAAAAGACCTGTACTCAGAAAATTATAAGATACTGAAGGAAAAGTACTGAAAAAGATACAAATAAATGGAAACACATATCAGACTCATAGATAAGAAGAATTAACATCTTTAAAATGTTCATATTACCCAAAGCAATCTTTAGATTCAATGCAATTCCTATGAAAACACCAATGGCATATTTCACAGAACTAGAAGAAATAATCCAAAACTTAATATAGAATGGCAAAAGACCCTGAGTAGCCATAGCAATCTTGAGAAAGTAGAACTAAGGTGGAAGAATTATGCTATCTGATATACTACAAGGCCATAGTAATCAAAACAGCATGGTATTTTCATAAACAAGACATATAAACCAATGGAACACAATATGGAGCCCAGAAATAAACCCATATTTATAGTATGTCTTGAAATTTGATAGTGTAAGTCCTCTAACATTCTTTTTAAGAAGTATTTTTTGCTCTTTCAGTTCCTTTGCCTTTCCCAGAAATTTTAATATCAGCTTGTTGGTTTCTATAAGTTATTTTATTGGACTTTGACTGAAATTGTGTGGAAGGTACAGAACACTTAGAAGGAGAATCAGCCCATATCTTAACAATATGGGCTCCAAGTCCATGAATATGACATTTCGGGGGGGGGGGGTTATATTTAGTTTCTGTTGTAGTTTTTGGAATATGAATTTTGTCCATATTCTTAGATTCGCACCTAAGTATTTTGTATTATTTTAAATCATACTATTTGTTAAATTTTAATTTCCAGTTTTTTATTGCTAGTGTATAGAATTATAATTTTTTGTTTAGTTTTTATAATTTTTTCAAGTTCTGTTGATAGTTGTGTTTTTGTCATTTTAATATTCATAGCTTTGATTTTCTTAAGTCCTTTTAATATTTCATATAATAGTGGCTTGATGATGATGAACTCCTTTAGCTTCACCTTGTTTAGGAAGCCCTTTATCTGCCCTTCCATTCTAAATGACAGCTTTGCTGGATAGAATAATCTTGGTTGTAGGTCCTTGCTTTTCTTTACTTTGAATACGTTTTGCCTGTCCCTTCTTGCCTGCAAGATTTCTTTTGAGAAATCAGCTGATAGCCTTATAGGAACCCATTTGTATGTACCTCCCTTTTTTCTGGCCGCTTTTAAGATTCTCTCTTTATTTTATTTATTTATTTTTAAAGATTTTTTTTTTTAAAGATTTTATTTCATTATTTTAGAAAGAGGGGAAGGGAGAGAGGCAGAGAGGGAGAGAGACATCAATGTATGGTTGCATTTCACCTGCCTCCAGCCACAGACCTGACTGGAGACCTGGCTTGCAACCTCGTTATGTGCCCTGGCTGGGGAATCGAACCTGCAACCTTTGGGTTCGCAGGCCAGCACTTTATCCACTGTGCTACCAGCCAGGGCCTAAGATTCTCTCTTTAAACTTTGGCATTTTAATTATGATATGTTTTGATGTGGGCCTCCTGGGGTCTAACCTATTTGGGACTCTCTGTGTTTCCTGGACTTGTATGTCTATTTCCTTCACCAAATTTAGAAAGTTTTCCTTCATTATTTTTTCATACAAATTTTCAATTTCTTACTGTTTCTCTTCTTCTGGCACCTTTATGATTTGAATGTTGGCATGTTTAAAGTCATCCCAGAGATTCCTAGGCCTCTCCTCATTTTTTTCAGTTCTTGTTTCTTCCTTCTGTACTGGTTGACTGAATATTTGTTCTTTATATTCCAAGTCATTGATTTGAACCCTGGTTTCCTTCTCTTTACCCTTGGTTTTGTGTGGATTTCTCTTCATGACAGACTCCTGTGTTTGCCTCCCCATCTTAGGTGGATCTATTCCACCTGTTACATTGTAAGGGGTGGAGCCTTGGGTATTCGTCAGTATAGGGTGACCTGTTTCATCATGTTCTGGCACTGTACGTGGGGGAGGGGTCTGAAAGAGTACAATGTTGCTTGCCCAGCACTCGCCCCTTTTCCAGGCACTTCCCTCCCTTCCTGTATGGGACTAGCACCTCTCTAGCTGTTGTCCTGGCCATGGTTCCCAGAGTGGGTAGGTATGTAGATGTTCTAGGATGTGGGGGCCTCTAAACATACTGTGCTTAAAGACTAGCAATTTCTTTTTCTACCCCATCTCCCACTGGTTTTCAAAGTCGAAGCAATGAGCCACCCCCCAACACTGGAACTGTGAACCATGCAGTTTGATCAGGTTCCGGGAGTGCTCCCCAGGTGCCTGCCCCTGCCTTAATATATGATGTGCTTTCCATTGGCCAACCACAGCCACAGCCACCATGCTGCCAAATGGTGTCCTCTTTATCCTGGTTCTACCCCTCCTACCTGTCCGGATCAGTATTTCTTCTTTATATCTTTGTTGGTCTTTTGTGCAATGTAATTTTCTGAAATTTCTGGTTGTCTCTAGTTTTCAGGTAGATGTATTCCTGCTTAGTTGTGTCTTAACTACACCTTCACCTTGGCCAGAATTCTAGAATTATAATTTTTATTGTGAATCTGTGAAGCTCACTTATTTCTAGAAACATTTTTGGGAATTATTTGAGATTTTTTATATAGATAATCATGTCATCTATGAATAGAGTTTTAACGTCCTCATTTCATACTATATGTTCTTCATTTTTATTTATTACCTTACTCCATGCTTAGAACCACCATACTTCAGATCCCAACGCCTTACTACTAGGATTTTACAGTACTTTGTACAGTATCATAGGAAGAATAAGAGCACATATCTTTGCCTTGTTCTCAATCATGGGGGCAAAGCATTTAGTCTATTGTAAATAAGAAGAAGTTATTGGGTTGAAGAGGTTCCTTTTATCTCAAGTTTGCTGAGCATTTTTAAACATCATAACTTATGTATTTGGGTAAATATTTTATTTACCTATTGAGATGAATGCACACTTCATTCTTCTTTAGTTTTTGTATATAGGGAATTAAATGTATTTTTTAAATGTTGAACCAGGCTAGTTTTCCCAGGATGTATGCCACTTGGTCATGGTGTATTATATTTTTAATATATTGCTGAATTTGATTTGCTAATATTGGAAAATTTAAATCTATGTTCATAATATATTGGTCTGTATTTTAAAATATTTTACTTTATTATTATTATTATTTTTTTAAAGATTTCACTTCATTATTTCTAGAAAGAGGGGAAGGGAGAGAGGCAGAGAGGGAGAGAGACTTCAATGTATGGTTGCCTTTCACCTGACTCCAGCCACAGATCTGACTGGAGACCTGGTTTGCAACCTTGTTATGTGCCTTGGCTGGGGAATTGAACCTGCAACCTTTGGGGTCGCAGGCCGGCACCTTACCCACTGTGCTACCAGCCAGGGCCAAATATTTTCATCTAGTTTTCATGTCAGGATAATGTTTTATAAAATAAGTTGAGAAGTGTTTCCTCCTCTCCTATTTTATAGGTGATTTTTTGCTAAACTTTATTTGTAACATTAATTGGACTTGTAGTTTGTTATTTGGGTTTTCTTTGTGGTTTAATTTTTTGCTGTTAGCAGATTTCTAACACTTCAGTTTATTAAATTAATATAGGTTATTCAGTTTATTTCTTTTTTGGATGAGCTTTGGTGATTCTTATTTTGAAAAGGATATCAATTTCATTTAAGTTGTTGAATTTGGGGGTTTAAAGCTTACAATATTCTTTTTTTATTTTAATATTTGTATTATTAATATCTATATTGTTAATATCTATCTTTAACTTTTGATATTGGTCATTTGTCTCTTCTTTTTCTCGTTCAATGAGATTAGAGGTTTGTCAATTGTATTGATCTTTTCAAGGAATGGGATCTTGGTAGTATTATTTTATTGATTTCAGCTTTAATCTTTATTAGTTTCTGTCTTCTGCTGGCTTTGCATTTAATGTGCTCTTATTTTTCTTGTTTCTTAATGTTACTAAGAACCAACATAGATTATTGATTTGATACCTTTCTTCCTGATAGATATTAGTCCTATAAATTTCTCTCTGTTCATTGCTTTAACCAACTCACATATTTTTTTTCATTTTCATTCAATTAAATTTTTCCTTTATTCTCTTATTTTTTAAACAATTTTATTTATTATTTTTAGAGAGAGGAGAAGAGAGGCAGAGAGGGAGAAAGACAGAGAGACATCAATGTATGGTTGCCTTTCACCTGTCTCCAGCTGGGGACCTGGCTGGAGACCTGGCTTGCATCCTGGTTATGTGCTCTGACTGGGAATGGAACCAGTGACCTTTGGGTTTGCAGGCTGGTGCCTTATTCATTATGCTACCAGCCAGGCCCCTTTATTCTCTTACGATGTCTGTTTTGACCCATGTGATTTTTAGACCTATTGCTAATTTCCATGTATTTAGCTATATTTCAACCATCTTTTTGTATTTATACTAGCTTAATTTTATAGTTTGATAACATACTTTGTATGATTTAAATTCTTTTCAATTCATTGAGATTTATTCATAACTTAGAATATAGTTATTTTAATGAATGTTCCTTGTGTATTTGGAAGGAGTGTGTGTTTCTGCTCCTGTTTTATGTAGAGATGGAGATTCATAATGTGAGTTAGGCCAAGTTGGATGATAGTGTTGTTGAGGTCGCCTATATCCATACTTTTACCCACTTATTTTATTGATCAATGAGAGAAGGTTGATAATATTTTCATCTGTAATTGTGCATTTGTCTTTTTCCTTTCAGTTCTGTTGCTTTTTAAGCTCGGTTGAAACTTTAATGCAGGATTGTTAAGTCATCTTGGTGAATTGACCTCTTTATTATTATGGAGTATCTCTTTATCTTTGTAATATTCTTTGCTCTACACGGGGTGGGGCAGGACTTACTCAGTAATGATCCCTCCCCAACTGTAGGAGACCTCTAATAGTCAGCACCCAGGATAATCTCCTATTCCTCCCCCACAGATACAATGGGTTTTTATTTGTGCTCCTTGTATGATAGAATTTGTTGCATAAGCCCTAGTAATGTAAGGCTCTTGTTCTTTTAAGGGAGAATTCATTGTAAGGAACCCTGTGCTTTTTCAATAGCAGCATCACTGTCCTTCTTCAGGCCTTTACCATTAAGGATAGCTGCCCCGGACCCCAGTGCTTCTATCCCAGTCTTTCTCTGTGAGCACACACGGTGGAGAATAGTAGGCAAGGATCCCTGTCTGGAGCTCCCAGGGGCTTATCTTCTTGTGCTGGCCCACACCTGGCTTTTAGTAATTCAGTGACAATGTGAACTTTTTCTTACCACTTGTTAGAGGCCTCATCTTCCTCAGTCGTCTAAAAGCATGAAGATCATAACTTTGAAAATTATCCAGCTTTTACTTGTTGGTAGTGCATGAGTGATATCCTTTTTAGCCTTTTATATTCTATATAGAAGCTGGGGGTCCTAATAACTCATTTTCACTTTACAAAAGTACTGATTCATGACAGATTGGAAATTTAATGCAAAATAACAACAGAATTTCTCTTTCACAGCAACTTGTTTAAGAAGCACTGTCCTATACTTCTCCAAATCAATTTATATTTTGATCTTGTGTAATTTTGGTGTAATTATATTATTGGGTTTGTTACCTGGTAGTAAACCTGGCTTTATCAATATTCTATTGTGGTGGAATCTGATGGCTATATATCTGTACTCTTCTTGCTATCTTTCTTTGTTAAAATATTTTACTGAGGTGGAATCATATAACATTTTCAAGTGAATAGTTCAGTGGCATTTAGTATATTCACATGTTGTGTGACTACCACTTCTGGTCCCAAACATTTTCACTATTTCACTATTTCACTATTTTCTTACCCATTAAGCAGTTTCTCTCCATTCTCCCTTCTCCCCAGCCTTCAGCAATCACCAATCTGATTTTGTGTGTATAGATTTACCTCTTCTGGATATTTCTTATATGTGGAGTCTTACAATATGTGAACCTTTCGTGACTGACTCCTTTCACTCACATTTTTGAGGTTTATCTTCATTATAGCATGTATCCGTACTTCTTTTTATGGTTGAAAAATATCTTCACTGTATCTATACACAAATTTGTTTGCCCATTTTTCTGTTTATGGATATTTGGGCTGTTTCATCTTTTGCCTATTTATGAATAGCGCTGCTATGAAAATGCATATGCATGTACTTTTTTTGAGTCCCATTTTTCTTTTTCGAGAGGGTATGTACTTAGAAGCATGATTCTGTGTTTAACTTTCTGAGGAACCTACTATCCCCTTTTGACTCTATGAACTTTAATCATGCCACTTTTTGAGTTAGTCTTTCTGAAGGCCCTAGCTTTTTATTTATTGAAATGAGGAGGGCACAGAGGCCACCTTTCGACTGGTCTCACGTAGTTGCCAGCTGGTCCCAGGATGGTTTTTCACATCTGCTTTAGACCTTCTCTAGCAATTCCTCACCTTCCTAGATGGAAGATATAATATGGAACAATGCAGCTCAGTGTAAGGAAGTTGTTTTTAACAAAGCTCTCCTGAAAGGTAATGAGTGTTCCATTATGAGGAGTTGTTCAGGTTGCTGTTGGGGAGAGGCTTCCCATCTGACCCTTTGTGTTCTTCTGGTCCCGAGTGCCTTTGTTCTCTTTCTATAGGTGTATAGATGGAAAGGCTGCAGCATTTCTGACTATTGGTGTTGTGTCTGCAGGTTTTGAACAAGGGCAGCATAGTGGAACTGGTCTCATTTTCACACACTTCCTGAGGCTCATGAACATGTTTTTAGCTCTTTTGGTTGTGGAAGCACATTGCAATCGTGTGAAAATAAATTCAGGCCACTTTCCCAGATGGTGTAGATAGTTGTAGCTGTCTCTTGTTTCTTCAGGCCAAGATAACCATGTGTTTTCTATCAGGATTAGCTGCCTCAACTGGATGCAGAATGGTATCTGCCCTTAGGCTAAAAGTTCCATACTATTCACTTTTTCCAAGCAGGGGTGGAGGGGTTTGTTGTTGTTGTTGTTGTTTGTATTGGTTTAATGCATGTCTGTCAGTGGAATATGAGCACCATGCAGGCAAAGACATGGCTCTTTTTCCCTACACAGAATCCCCAGAAATGGCACTAGACTTGACTGTGTCACTATTCCTGTGTGTCATCCCAGGTCTGTGTTCCCTTTTCTTTACGTTGTTCTGTGTGCTAGGGGTGGGTGCTGTCCTGGCGTCCCAGGCTCCCCTGACTTCTGGTTGGGTTTAGACAAAGAGAGACACCGGTAGATCGGGAAGCTGGAGGAGAGAGTAGTCGGGGTATCTCTCCTCTCATTCCCACCTGGCAGGTTGGTGGTTCTGGCTGTGTCTGTCCAGGATTATCTCAGGTCCTGAGCTTTCCCTGTTTCCACAGCTCCAGACCCCTACATCCCCAGGGATGGTTTCCAAGGCTAGCTCCTGGGCTTCAGCACCCATGTGTGTTTCCTTTTCTAGCCCACACTCCTATAAATAGTTCCTTCTTTAAAAAGTCCCAAGTGACTCTGCCTTCTTTTTGCAGCCAGGATCCCAACAGGACCACAAACATGGGTTGACTTAGTGACTAGATGTGTGGATGGATGGAAAGATGAAGAGCTGTGTTTCTGGGTTAGTCCTCCATGTGAAATCTTATACTGATACCCCATTTCACCAGAAAACCCTGTCTTACCTAGCTTGTCTGCCTTCCCTCATCTACATTTCCTTTTCTCAATCTGTTCCAACCACACTGGCTTCTTTGCTGCTTCTAGAATATACCCAGTAATGTCCTGCCCCAGGGCCTCTGCTCTCACCATTTCCTCTGCCTGGAATACTTTTCTTTAAGATATTCATTAGGCTAAAGTCGCTTGCTTTTACTAGGTCTTTGGTAAATCTTAATCTCTTCAGTAAAGCCTACCTGAACCACTCTTCTTATAACTGCAAACTGTCCCCTTCCATTAATCCCACCCCAGCAGTCAAGGATTCTTTTTACCATTACATTTTTTTCTTTTTTAATTTTGAAAACACTTACCATTTTTAAAGATATGACATTTAACTTATTTTTTATGCTTAATATTTATCATCTGTCTCCCCCTTCTAGAATATAAGCTCCACAAAAGCAGGATTTGTGTTGTATTTTTTCCACTGATGTGACCCAGACTCCTAAACCAATGCCAAGTTCATAGTAAGTGACTGTAATAGGTTGAACAGTGCCCACAGTCCAAAGGTATGTCTACCTGTGACTGTAACCTTATTTGGTTAAAAGGTTTCTGCAAGAGACCTAATGCTGAATTAGGATGGGCCCTCAATCAGTAAGTTCTCAGAAGATGGGAGAAAGGTAAACAGGAACACAGGGGTAAGGCTATGGGAAGATGCAGGCAAAGGCCGGGTTACATTGCCCCAGGCCAAGACATCTGGAGCTATGCGTAGCTGGCAGAGGCAAGGAAAGATTCTTGTTGGGTGCTGTCAGAGCATGGACCTCTAGACACCTGGAGTTCACACTTCTGGCCTTTGAAACTGTTGGAGAATAAATTTCAGCTGTTTTAAGCTACCAAATTTGTGGTGAGTTTCTAAATCATCCCTAGGAAATTAATAGAGTGCCCAATAAGCATTTATTGAATGGAAAGCTGAGTAACCTGGCTGGTGTAGCTCAATGGGTAGGCACTGGCCTGCGAACCCAAGGGTCACTGTTTCAACTCCTAGTCAGGGCATATAACCAGGTTACAAGTCAGATCTCCGGCCAGGTCTGCAGCTAGAGGCAGGTGAAAGATAGCCACCATACATGGATGTTTTTCCCCCTTTCTTCCTCCCTCCCTGCCCTTGTCTCTAAAAATAATTAATGAAATCTTAAAAATAAAAACTGAATGAATGAATACAAGACTTTGTTGACACTGACATGACCTCCATTTTAAATAATTCTTCTATTTTCAGTAGTTATCGGTGCCTATGAATAAGTGTGTGCATGCCTGACATTTAAAAGGTTTTCCAATTTTGTGTATGATACATGCTTGCAGTACAAACCTACGCTTCTGTATATTTTCACCCACTACATTAAAAGTTTAAGGTCTTTCTTAACTCTTAAATAATTGCTTTTACTCTAAGGCTGTGGATCGAGTACCAGGAATGAATTCACAAACTATTTGTTCTTCAGGCAGTAGATGGGAACCCCTGTTGGTCTCTAGCCATAAAAATATCCCTGTGTCATTTCCCCATTTCCTTCCTGGTCCCTCTTGCTGTACTTAAGCTAATTCTCGGTTGTTGTGGCTTTGGAGGAGCCAGTCATAAGCATCCATGTGATTACCCTTCTAACACCTGACAAGGGTTATTTAGCCTCCCTCAGGCCCACTCTCGGTGCATGCTGGGCTTGTGATGCAGTGTGGTACTAACTATCAGTTCCTTGTAGGAGGTGGAAGGTAAATCAAATTGAAAACACCCTTCCTGTGTAGTGCATCTTCCAAATGTCCTCAGGTCTCTATTCTGTCTTCTGGAGGTTGCCAGATTCTCTGCGGGACAAAAGGAAGCTGGAGCAGCTTCTCTGTAGCAACAGAAGGTGCCATTAGCAGAAATACATCATCTCCTAGTGTTGTTAGCAATAGCAGAGTCCTGGTCATGTCCATTCTTTTGCCAGAGTGGGGAGAGAGTCCTCAGAGGCAGAGGCTGCTGGTAACGAAGCCTCCATCATTCTAAAATATGCCCCTGGAGTCCCAGAGCAGCTATTTCTGCCCGGGCGCAACAAGAGCTTCGGAGAGCTTATTTCAATCACTGGTCTTTCACAAGAGCCTCATTGCTTCCCAGATTTTGGGCCTTCCCTAATGGAGGGGGTGCAAAGAGTTGGGAGCAAGGTATGCCATAGATGACCACATATGGTTTAATCAGTGTCCTTGGCCGGGCTGAATTGGTCTTTCCAGGTGTTGCTCATTAGGCCTCTTTTCAAAGGAAACCTGTTACCTTCAAGCAGTGGTTCTCAAACTGCAGCTTGCCTGACTTGTTAGACTTGTTGACTATGTTGAGCCCTCCACCCAGAGTATCTAATTTGGTAGGCCTGAGAATGTGCATTTCTCACAAGATCCCAGGTGATGCTGGGGTTGCTGACCCAGGGACCACAGGGTAAGAGTCAGCGACTAGATACAGAGAGGGATGATGTCCCGGAGTTCTGTGCCTCCGGGTGATGGCCTCAGTCGTTCCAGTCCTGGCAGCTTGGGCCTTTTGGAGTTGGACCAGGACCTCACTTTCATCCTGTTTCTAGAGGGAAGCAAAAGTATCTCTTGATTCGCTATAGCCCATCAATGCTGTACTTCCATTTCCCCTGAAGGGGGGGGACTTTCTTCCATGACTCCAGTTTTCTGGTGTCGGTCAACACTGTTTTCATCCCGTGGCCCTTCAGACCTGGGTGGTAACAGCTTCCCTCTTGCTATCACTGGGTATCTTACTTGCCTGCCTGGCTCCTCTGGCCCTGCCCTTTAGAAAGTTCTTTCTTTAAAGTTTCTTCATTTGACCATTTGTGTTGAATTTTGGCTCCTGCTGGGACCCTGACCTGGGATATTTTTCCTCTCAAGCAAAAAGAATCTTTCCTGGGAAAAGGATGGGCTAGACTCATTAAGCCTTTACCCCAACAGCAGTCTTGTCACTCACAGTATAAGGTAGAATTACCGCTGAGTCTAAGAAATAATGAAGAAGTAAGACATTCATAACAAATAAAAACACAGCAACTTCATCTCCACTTGTTTGAAGCTGGGGGAAGCATCAGCCTCCAAATGTCTATCACTAGAGGCAGGAAATGGAGAGGGTTTGCCTAAAGCCTGGGGAGCTATTCTTTGGTAATGCTGTCTCTGATCCAACTATTTGGTCAACAAATGTGCCATCAATCACTGGCGCACCTACCCTGGGTCCAACCCCATTGGCGGTACCATCATGACTGGACTAGATGTGGTCATCTCTGGAGATGAGATTGTGAAGGAACTTCATGTCTATATTATGCATGTCTATAATGCAAAACAACCATTATTCTTAGAATCAGAACACCAGAAAGGTATCTAAAAAAGAATGGACGAGGGTCAGCAGATCCATCGGATACCTGGATATGCATGTGATGTGCATGTACAGACTCACACATACACCCACACATGCATAATTAGAAAAGTGGAAGGAACATTAACCAGTTAATCATGTTTATCTCTGGGTACTGAAATTGCAGGTAAGTGTTAATGTCTTTATTTTTTTGTTTTCTATTTTTTCTTCAATAAAATATTTGTATTAGGAAAAAAATGTTAAGGGAGGTACAAGAGGTAGAACTCAATGCCCTGACCCCTTACTCAGCACCAATTCAAATCCTACTTAACCTAGGCCATGCTCAGGTTCCACCTCCTACAACAAGCCTTTTCAGGCCAACTTTTCACCTCTAAATTTTGGGAGTACTCTTGCCGAATTATTATTCCAAATATGTTTGTCTCGGTTCCCCAATTGCTCTGTGAGTTTTGCAAAAATAATAGTCAAGCTTTTTACTTTCTCCCTGTTTCCCACAAGGTCAGGTATAGCTGAACACATGGCAGATACTTGTGGGTTAGTGGGCAGTATATTCCTGAAAGGATATGGAAGCTATGAACATGTGAAAAACAGACCAAAATGCCACCTGCTAATCCAGATACTCCACCGTCCTCCCTTGGTTTGGCTGTAGGTCTCCCTCAGCAATCGGTTGGGAGCCCCAGCTCAGTGTCAATGCAGTATGGCTTTAGAGCACATCTCCCGAACTGGGCATGAACTGTCTCTTTCTCCCCTCATTCGGAAATGCTGACCACATTGGATCAAGCCCAATGGAGACATTTGATGGTTTAAACATTGTCAGTGACAAGGCTTTTATCCTTAGATACCTTTTGGTCTGCTGACAAAAGAAATGTTCATTTCAGCCCCAAGAGAAATTTTTTTCCAGGAATATATAGCAAAATCAATCAAGTCTGCTGGTATGTAAGGGTGAATACCAGCAATTCCTTCCTCCTCTGGTGGAAGCAAAGTTGATATTTTCCTTCTTTATCTTGTATGTATAAGTCAGCCTCTCTCTTACAACCCAATCTTTCCCACCAGATTTTGAGAACTCTTAGTTCTCTCCTTTAAACAACCTCTTTACCCATAGCCCTCTGCAGCCCTTTCCCTTTAGTGCCAAAGTTTTCAAAGGATCTGTCTATTCCCATGGTCCCCATTACTTTACCTTCAACTTATTCAACAACTTACACCAGTCTAGGTCAGTGTGGGCTTTGAACTCACTACTCTACCATTAGCTTAATTTCCCATGAGCTCCAGGTTGCTAAATCCAATGGACCCTTTCATGAATATCTTGCTTGGCCTTTCAACACTAGTAAAATCTGTTGCTCACCCCTTCTTCTTCTTTTTTTTTTTTTAAGTGAAAGAAACTAGAGGGCTTTTTTTTAAATTTTATTTATTATTTTTCAGAGAGAGGGGAAGGGAGAGAGAGAGAAAAGAAGCGAGGAAGAGAGGGAAAGGAACATCAATGTATGGTTGCCTTTCACCTGTCTCCAGCTAGGGACCTGGCTGGAGACCTGGCTTGCAACCTAGTTATGTTGCCTTGGCTGGGAATCAAACCAGCAACCTTTGGGTTTGCATGCCGGTGCATCCCTTCTTTTTGAAACATTATCTTTCCTTGGCTTTTGATCCAAGTGGTTTATCAGCCACTTCCCTGGCCACTCTTTACAGGGCACCCACATTTGCCCAGCCAGTAAATGTTGTCATGTCTCAAGGCTTAGCCTAAGGGCTTGTCTTCTTCTCAGTTTGATCTTGCATTTTCGTGGTCTCATCCATATTCACAGCTTCAACTAACATTCATATCTACTCGGGGATATGTCCTCAGAGCTCCAGAGATGCACCTCTGACTTCTTGATGTGGCTTAGATGCCTCAGCGGGCCCTCATGCTCCTCACATACATGGTCTTGCTTCACAAACTCCTGAGATCTCATTGAGTGGTACCATCCACCCCTGCAGGTCAGCAATGTAAGAATTGACCCATCTGTCCCAACATTCCACCAGCGTTACTTCCTTATCATTTCTTAAAGTCATTTATGTTCATCCTTCACCATCATCACTCTTGTTCAAGCCATATCATGATTGTGGTTTGTATTTTTTTCAATTCAGGAACCCTGGCTGGTGGCACAGTGGATAAGGTGCCAGCCTGTGAACCCAAAGGACACTGGTTCAATTCCCAGCCAAGGCATGTAACCAGGTTGAAAGCCAGGTCTCCAGCCAGGCCCATAGCTAGAGGCAGGTGAAAGGCAACCATACATTGATATCGTTCTCTCTCTCTCCTTTCCCCTCTCTCTAAAAATAATAAAATCTTTTAAAAATAAATAAAAAATAAAATTCTGGACAACTATAATAACCTGCATACTCATCTACCTTTATCAACTTTTGACCCCTCACAGTGTACTCTGTTCCCTTCAACAGATCTCTGTAAAAGACAAACAAATCACCAGAATATTCTCCTTCTTCAAACCTTGCACTGGCTTAATCTTGCCTTAAGGATGAAGCCCAAACTCCACAACATGGCCTAGCCACCCTGTGTAGCCTGGCCCTGCTGTCCATTCTCCAGCTCCATCTTACACCATCAACATCCCTCACACATACTCACCTTTATTTTTAGTGCCTCTCAAGTGCCATTCTCCAGCCAACCTTGGGATTTTGCCCATGCTATTCCCTCTGCCAAAACAGTAGGAATGGTCTAAGTAATCTCGTTGACTTTGTAATTTTCATCCTCTTGTTCTCAGCTCACATTATCACTTCTTCAGGGAAGCCTTCCTCTAAAACAAGACCAGACTTTGCATTTTTTTTTTGTGGACCCTCAAAGCAGCATACACATCTCCTTTTGATCCCTTTTTACCTTTGCAATTTAATATGCCTTTGCCTGTTAACTTTGCTTATCTGTTTCTTTAATCTATAATTTCCTAAGGACAGGGAATACACACACACACACACACACACACACATACACACACACACACACACTCATCATTACATCCTCAGCACCCAGCATAATGCTTGGGTATATACTCAATAAACATTTAATGAGTGATTAAAAAAACTCTAGAAGAGGAAAATGAAATCACTTCAACTGGCCACAAAAACTTGGTCCAGCAAGGCACCCCACCTCCATGTTTAAGCCCCAATCCACTGGGTTAGAACTGAGAAAGTTCATTTGAAAGTCATGTTTCAGACTTCCAGCATAAATTATATGCAGTTGTGCAAACATGTCAAAGTTTAGTAAATTGAATTTGTTTAATGTAAACAACTTTTGACCAAAATAATAACACAGCTTTAGAAAAAGACATTAGGCACCCACTTTTGAAGAGTTTGTATAATTTAACACACAAGAAAACTTTACTGTAATTATATGCAGACATATACAAAGGATAAATGTTATTTACTTACTCCAACCTCCATAAAATAAACCTGTAACCATGCTTCAGCTTGCTGCATTAATCCTAATTTAGAACTCACCCCCACTGAAGTGGGGAGGGGACTTTGTGGGCTCTCCTCTTTCCTTCGTGTCAAAATTAGCCATTTAAATTAGAACCACGTTGGGAGCGTTCCTGACGCCAGAGTCGTGGCACCGTCCGGGAGCACTTAAAAGTGGCCACCTGAAGTTGATTAAAACCTTACCTGTCAAACCCAGTATGGTTACATTTGAAAATCTTTAATGTAATTAAGAGGAGCACATTATGGGAGGTCAAGTGACTTTTTTTTTTGAATTCCACTTCTAATCTGTCGTCAAATGGATGGAAATTGCTGGCTGAGGGAGTTAATGAAAGCTGTATGAACAAGCCTGGGAAGGGGAGGAGGAGGAGGAGGCTGGCAGGCCAGCGGGAGGAGCTGGCAGTGGGAGGGCCAGATGGGGGCTCTGTCTCCCCGTAGTTGTGAGGAAATGAGTCTGGGGGAGACCAGCAGAGCACCCTGCCTTCAGCCAGGAGGCTCTGGGTGGGAGGTTCACTCAGCACCTCTCTCTCAGCACATCAGGATAAGGGTAGAGGGGTGTCTGTACAGCTCCTTGCTTATCACTGAGTGAGATCTGCGGCCAGGCCTGAGGTGGCCTGGGCATAGTGGAGCTGGCGCCAGCCCTCGTCACCCTTCACTCACAGCCGCCTGATTAGCATCGGGGTTGAGCTTCTCTCTTGTGCAGGTCCCCCAAAGAGCCGGCGGGGCATTTCCATCCAGGGCCTCCAGCTGTCCAGCCTCTGACCTCAGGCCTGTCACAGGTCTGCAGCCTTCAACACGTTGGATACGGGGAACACCCAAGAGGCGTTGGCATTGCCCTGGGTTTCTTCCTGGGCTTTTGGGCTCCTGGCCCACTAAGCTCATCTCTCAGTGTACTGGGTGTGTCCCGGCTTTTAGAGACCCCGGTGCATCTTAATGCCAGAAAGCTGCCTTTTGGAGACTAAATTACTTACTGCTTTGCTGTGTGTTCTAGCCCGAGGGTACTGTTGACAGAAGGCAGAGTTTTTCTCCTCTCATTGCTGTCTCCCTCTTTGTTTATTTTCTGCATTGCATTTGTGTACATTAGCAGAGGTATCTGTGTTTGGAAAAGGATTACATCCGTCAGAATGTTGCCACTTAAGATTTGCCCCCTTCCTTGGGGACTGACATGAGAACAAGCAAAGTGCATCTTTACAGGGTACTGGTACAGAGCAGTACAAAGCCCCAACAAACCATAAGGCTGTTCCTACTCTACTCCCCCTGCCCAGCTGGAGGATGGGCAATGCATCAGTGCAGAGAGAACAGTTTCAATCTTCAAGTTTGCAAATGTCTTCAATGTGCCACGGGAAAGATTGGGTGAGTCCTGTGTGGGGATAGTGCTTAGAGGCTATGAGGAACAGAGTAGACCATGTAGGCAAAGTTGAAATATGCAGCTAAGATTCAAAAGCATCTCATAGTGTCTGAGAGCAATCCAAGATCTGCCCCAAAGTCTTAACAGATATCCAGGTTTTTCTGTTGTTAGACTTGGGTGGAGGTATGGCTGGTGCAGCTGAAGGGACAGGACATCTAGGAATTAAGTATTTATTAAAATGGTCTCTGGAGAGTTCTTCTTCTTTACTGGCCTTGAACTTTTTTGGTTTAAAGAATTTTTAGTCATTACCCCATATGAAAAATGGGAGCAGTGGGTGGGAGGGAAGAAGATGAGGAGACAAAAATAAGCCTGAAAGTATAGTTTCAAATAAGAGCAGAGCATCCATGGAAGTCATATTCCAAGAGTCCTCTCTTCCTGCTGTGGCTTTTCCAACTCTGTTCTTATTATATGACTCTGTTCTTATTCCCCCCATTTCTCATCCCTAACAGAAAGAGCAGTGTTTCTAGAAAGCAAGGTGTGTTTCCAGATAAAAGTTGTCCCAAGGCAGTGGCAAGGGAAGCTGCTATCCCTGTCCCCATAGCATGCTGTGTCTTTGTCCCAAGTCACAAGTTCACAGGTAAAAGTGAAAAGTTAATCTGGGCTTCTCCTCCAAAGAGATCTGTCTGCTCGCCATGGCAACCTTTTCTGGGGTCTCTAGCTGTCAAGAGTGGGGTGCAAAGTTCACAAAACTCAGCATTGTGCCTCCCTCTCTTCATGTCCTTTTAATTTTTTATTTTATTATTTTTTTTGAAGGGATAGAGGTTGGTTTGCAGCACTATTTAAAGCAAAGATGCCAAATGAAAAGTTCCTCATTTTAAGTTGGTGCTTATACAAAGCTGCTTTGTGGGTTTTTTTGGCCTGTCAGACTTGTCAGACCTAGTAAGAAAAAGTATATTGTTTCCAGCACTTGGATTCCTTTCTCCCTGACATCTGCCACTCTGTAAAGATGATAAATTCCTGCCTCATTAGCCAAGGGTGTGGGATTACAGGCTGACAACACATTAATCACCAGCCTCTGTGGCAGGCTGACTAGCAATAGGCATTGTTAACAAAACTTTTCTAATATGTCACTCTTCTCTATGACAGGCTGTAATCAATCATTGTGATTGACGGCGCTGATAGATTACACTATTTATACTTTGTGTAATGAAAGATAGTGTTTCCACCTACTGTCATTTCTGGGCTAGTGGTGGAGGATCACTGAATAGAAACAAACAGAACAACAGGGCAAGCCCTCGTCCCCCCAAAAATATCCACAGAAGTACCCCACCTTCCCAAGTCCCTGGCCTGGCCTCTACATTTGGAAATGAAAAAGGCAGCATGGTGGTACTGGACAATTCCTCTGGGATTAGGGGTGGCAGTGGGGCACCAGGATTGACAGAAGTGTTTTGGATTTTCACAGACATCTCTTTTCAATGGATAAGGTCCCAGGTATTGAAAGGTCAAGTTTGCACAGGCAGCAGATTCCCCTAGAAGCGCCTCTTGTCCTCATCAGCTTACATGTGCACAGCTGAGCTTTCAGTCCCTCCTCCCCTGCAGATGAGAGATGATTTAGATGTTGATAAAATATTTGTTCTTTCCTGGCTCTGAGGGCAAATATTATCCTTGTTTCCCATAGCCGTACAGCACTGCAAAGTCAACAGCACCCAGGGCAAGTACAAAACTAACACTCAGAGAGAAGCCCTTTGCTAAGACTTGCTCTTCCCCTTTGATGCACGGAAAATTTCTAACAGTAAGCATCACGGAAAGGTCTTCTGCCTCTCACGTACAGGGTACTTTGGCAGGGTCCTTTCAGTAATTCTTATTTTGCTGCTGAAAGAATTTAAAAAGGATACAGGCTATCTTTGACTTTCTTGCAGCTATGATTTCAACAGAGTGGCAAGTGACAGTGATCTTGGATTGGGGTCCTCTGGGGCTGAGTGCCTCCCGGGTGGGGGAGCGACTCTCCAGCCAATGGTGACACTCACATGATTGTAATGAACTGGTTTTTTACTTAATAAAGTAAAAAAAAAAATTAACTTTCCTTGCTATTTGTTAAGCACAGAAAAAAATCTCCTTTATTATTTTTAAGATGATATAGATATAGATATAGAATCTCTTGCCTCTTTAGTTCGGGCATAAAGGGGTTTTTGATCTCATGTCTGTGAATATAGTATATGTGGATTGGAAGGCAAAGAGGGGACGATAGAGAGGAAGCAAGGAATTGTCCTCCTCCTAAATATTGTGGTGTTGGTAGGCATCTGACACTTCAAGTGGCTCTGCCGGTTGGCAAAGAAAAAGGAACCTGAAACCTGCCCTGAGTGAAACTGCTTAAGAAGAGGGTGAGATAGGAGGAGGCGCAGGGGGCCAGCAGAGCTAAACTTTAATCTCTCTGTGAAGTTTGAGTGAGCTCAGGATGATTAATGAGAGAGCACACCATCTGATTAAGCCCCTCTGTGTCATAGGACATGATTAGTAGGTGACAGAGACGGTAACAGTATCCAGCCAAACCCTTGTTTCTTTCAGGGCTCCGGCTGTTATATGATTAATGTCCCCAAGGGCTATCTTGGGGTCAGGCAGGGGAACCTGTCAGAACAGGTGGAAGTGACAAAATGGGCAGAAACTCCTTAGGGGAACTGGGAGTGGTGAGGGAGAGAATGGAGGGGGGCAGGGCAGCCAGATGGAGCCTGCGACCTCTTTCTGATCTGAGCAGGCTCAGAGAGCATCATGGGAATGCAAGGCAGGAAGAATCACAAAACTGCAGATGTTTCTCAGGTTCTGGGTGCAGCAAGTGCTGCCAGTTTGGCCTTGTAGAAAGCACAGTGTGACATGGCGAGTTATCACTCCGGGTTTACATACTGAGATGGGATGCGATGGGGCTGCTGTGGGCCCCACAGGTATTGATGTGTGATACACACATGTGTGCCTGTATAATGTGGGTCCCTTCGGGTGCACTAGAACAGGGATGTCAACCTCATTTTCACCGGGGGCCACATCAGTCTTGCGGTTGCCTTCAAAGGGCCGAATGTAATCGTAGGATTGTATAAACGTAATTACTCCGTAACAGTTAAGCGAGCTGAGTAGAAACAAGGTGCTGGGCCATAGGTGCTGGGCTGGATAAATCAAGGTTGAGGACTGGATTCGGCCTGTGGGCCTTGTGTTTACCACCGGTGCACTAGAACAAATGCTTCGCTCTGCTGGGAGATTTAAGTGCAAATCAAGCAGGTAGAGCTGACATTTCAAATTACTGCTTTGTGGGGCCAATGCATATAAACTATCTTGAATGATCTGCTTAGAAAAGATAATATGGAGAATTAGAATGGATTCTTAGAATGATAGTGTTTTGAGCTAGTGTAAACTGTAGGTGGAAAACTTTAATTCAGATGACCTAGGTTACATGTGAGAAAGCAGAGACTCAGAGAAAGCAAATAACTTTCTAGTGAAAGTTAGGACTAGAAATCTAGTCTTGGGATTCCCAGTTTCATATAACAAACCCTTGATGAATCTGCTGATAAGAAGTCTCTTGCCTTTTTATTAATGTGAGTTTTCCAGCAAGACTTTGGTCTTTACTTTGCTTATTGTATTCTTATTTCCCTTCCCAAATGCATTTTGACCTCCATGTGAAAGTCTCAAAGTCCAGGTGAAGTGGAGTCTCACTGAGTCCCTTTGGGCAAAAGGTTTCCTCTGGTCTTAACTTTGAGAGTCAGATTATGCTTGATAACTATTGTTTTGATTGACGAGGTTGGTAACAGTGGCCATTTTGACATAATTGAGAAACTGGATTATACTGAGATTTGGCTGGCAAGTCTAGCTGGTTTCCTTCCACTTTTAATGTCCTGTCTGCTCATGGCCCACATTCAAGAGCCATTTCATGGCTGCAATGAGGTCTGGTGGAACTTTCATCTTCAACCATTTTCCAAGGGGCTCTTGGACTTCCAGAGTCCATCTCTGCTATAGATGTCTACCTGATTGCTTTTCTGTTTACACAGAAAGAATAAACACTTGGTTAGGACTTGCACTGGGCATAAACCAGCTCCCTGCATCTGCTTAATCTCCAATGCAGGTATTCACAAATTGGGAATCTATTCTAGGTCAGAAATAGATCACCTTTCAGTATGGTTTATCCATACAAACTTAAAAGAGAAGGTGTTCAATGATTCATAGACTTAATAGCAAAGCCACATTTAGTGCCATGATCAAAAAGGAGGGAGAAGGAAGAATGGAGATTGTATTGGATTTTGTCTGATTATGACATCAAGGGATTGGGTTGGATAAGAGACCCAAACAAGGCATATCAATATTTCAGGCCCCCAGAAGTGGTTCATTAAGTGGAATTTAAAAATAGATGATCTTTAAATAACTATTTTTATTGTTGGAAAAACCCTACAAGAGATCTGCTTCTGATGAGAGTGAAGAACAAGCCTTCCCAGAATGGACCAAGTCCTCAAGACAGCATGATAGAACAGGTGACTTGGAGGTAGTACCTTCCTAGTGATGGCTTCTTTCAGGCTGTGGTTCTGCACATGCTTTGGAGACTTAATTATGAATAAATAAATATTCATTTGTCTTAGAGTTCTAGTGTTTGCTTTCTGCCACATATTTCACCCTGGTACCATACAGCTTTACCAGGAAAAGCAGGGAGTGACCTGGAGTTCCAAGAATCATCATTTTGCTCTCATGATCTTTGAGGGAAAGGTGCAGAGGATTAGGCCACTTCTATTGTCAGAGGGACTCTCCCAGGATGAAACCCTTCTGTGAACCAGTAGAAAGATTTGGGGAAACTTTGACAGACATGACACAAGGTGATGCCCAGTCCTTACTGTAGCATTCATTATATTGACAGTCTTTCTTGTGGCACAGTGTTGGTAGTTGGAAGCTGATGTGTTTTAGTACAGATTGACTCAGTGGGCTTGGAGGATCATGAAGTCCTTGTGCTTTTATCCCGTTGCAAGATAAATTGAGATGCCGAAAATTGAGCCTCTTATAACCTATAAAAATAACCCGTGTTTTTAAGATGTTGACCATCCCTCTGTGTGCATGGTTTTATGGTGGAGATATTATGGGGAACCATGGTGCTGTGGAGGTGGCTCTAGGCTTTGCTGGTGATCAACGAGAGAGCATACCTAAAAGGTATTTTGGGGTCTCACCATAACTTAGGAGTAAAGTTTCTGTATCATTTTATGAAAGAGGCCACAAGCACAGGCTTGTTGAGAGTGATGTACTCAAGTTTGTGAACGATGCACATTCATGTAAGTTAGAGTGGATATGCATTGCCTGACTTCCTCTATAATTTCTTGAGCAAGGAGAAATTGGTACATTTAATTACTTCAGGGAGAATGGTATCTCAGCTTAAGTGGCCTCTAGAAGTGGGTTGGGCTCTATGAAACCATTCACTGTGTGTTTTAGCAGAGAGATGCTTGAGGACCAATATGCTAAGATAGTGTACTAACATTATTACTCAGCCAAAGTGTGTAACAAATGGTTTAAGGATATTCTGGTTGGCAGATAGTTCCTTATGTAAAGGCAAAGGTGACATATATTTAAAATTCAGGAAGTGGCATCCTATGTTCACTTGAGGCTAACACATATCCAAGATTCTGCCCTTTCATGAAAGAAGAAAGCAGTTGAAAAGTTTAGGGTATAAGGGACATTCACATACCTTGCAGGGCATGACCATTCTGTGTCCCCAGCAGCCTGGACTCTTTAGCACAGCATGCCAAACCTTCTTGTCCCCTTTTAGGTAAAAAAAAATATATATATATATTACAATCATAGCTTTTCCATCCTATTATTTATTTTTGGATACTTTCTGAAAATGCCTCTTTTCTCCCTATGGCTGTTTAAAGTAGCCTGTATAAGTAATACTTTTTTTGAGCAATATTCTTTTGCAGTTTAGAACTGGAGGCAGATAAAGAGCTCTCCCCAGTGCCCTGGTAGCTGCAGCCTCTCTTTTAGCATTTTTTCAAAGGGCACAGGCCAATCTGCCCATAATGAGCTTGGAAAGTGAGGATGAAGTTCCTGATAATATGACACAAATTTCTTTACTTTTGCTCCTTACTTCATCTTAATTAGTCCCTGTAGAAAGGATTGATTTTTGAGAGGCTTGTAGTGAACATCTGTTGGTATTCCTGGGGTCATTCTTAGCCTGTCCTGTGTTTGACATTTCTTGTAAAAGAGGAGGCATTTGTTCATATTGACATTAGCTGCCTCTGTATCTCTCGGTGGTACAGATGGTCTGTGAATAAAGACATCAAGCTAATAGGCAAGATGACAAGCTTCAATAGAGCTGGGGCTCCTCACACTTAAATGGCAGGGCAACATAGATTGCTTTTGCTGCTGCGTCTGGGGTCTGTGGGTAGCAAAGCATATGGAATAAGTTAAAAATGAAAAGAGATCCTGGAAAACGACTGGAAATATCTCCCTGAGACTATAAGGGCTTTATATTTATTTATTTATTGGGCCATACAGTAGGTTAAGCTTCCCAGGCATGCAGAATCAGGGAAGAAACTGGGAACACCCACTCTGCTACCATGCATTTCTTTCTTCTGAATTGGCCAGGTAGATGGTAAAGAAAGTTTGCAAATCTCAGAAGGGACCTATTGTTCTTGCTTTTTGAGTGAAGTATGTTGTTACTCCTACTTCTGTCAGGGGACAGCCACTTCTCAAGTCAAGAGGCTAGATTTCTTTCTTCCCATGAAAGTACGTTTTCCCAGAGGACCTCCCGGAAAACAGCACTCTGGAACCTTGTAATTCTGTTAATTTCAGAGGTTCTAGGCTTCCTCCCAAATGCACAACCTAGTTTATTACAATAATCCATGGTTTTGGCATATGTGAGTTTATCTGAATTTAAGTCAATTTATGTTTCATTATGAACCAGCTAGTAGGACAAAGAGATTTATCACTTGACTCTTTTGGATATGAAAGGCCACAAGTCTGAAGGGCAGCCTCCTGGTTCTGGTGTTGGGTAGATAAGATCCTCATTTGTCCAGGGTTTTGTTTCTTTTTTTAAAAAAAATTGCCATTGTGTTTTTTCTACCCTTTAGCTTCAATCTTCTCAGATGCTGGGACCCCAGTCTTATCTACCAATCCTGTTGTAGGAGATCCCATAAACTCAATGACCTCTCCTGGAGTGCCTTTAGTTCTACACATTTTTTATTTTACATTTGTACATGAGTGACATGTCTGTATGTATGTTGATTTTTAATTTTTATCCCCTTTGTTCTTCTATGGATAATTTGAAGTGGCTAACATGAATGAAATCTAAAAAAAAACTAAAAGCAGGGGCTTACCAGTACAAGGGACACTATTTAAAAAGGATAACAGAGGACATGCTTTTCTACAATACAAAAACCAAAATAGTACATGAGGTGCCTGGTTAGGTTAGAGTAGACCAGAATTATTTCAAGCTTACACATACAAAGGACTTGAATTGAAACAAATACATTTATGTGAAAAGGGAGAATTTATGGAAATAGGTAGGTAAGTAAAAATATAATCCATTGCTTATCTGATTTTTCTTTCTTTATTGTAAACATCCACTGGTGTTGGAATTTTAGTATATGTTCTTCACCCACCACACTTGGAAACTCAGCTTGCCAGTGCAAGTAAATGAATTATGGTCTTGGGAAAGTCTTGGGAGATATGGTCTTGGGAGGTAGAGAAGGAGATGTGAAAGAGAAGGAAATAGGGAGAGAAAAGAGATGAGTGGAAAAGAGAGAAAGGAAGGGTAGGCAGGAGTCTTCTAATGAGCCTGGATAATGGTCAGATTAATGAGATGCTCTAGTTAACAAGGTGCTTAGTTGGTGGAGGTAGTTGTTCAGTATTTCCAGCACATCTGTGTGGGCTGCAAGTGC
Organism: Noctilio leporinus; assembly: GCA_004026585.1. Lineage (NCBI taxonomy): Eukaryota > Metazoa > Chordata > Mammalia > Chiroptera > Noctilionidae > Noctilio > Noctilio leporinus. The sequence continues at coordinate 218,585 of PVIW01001475.1, read as the reverse complement.
TGTTATGAGAAGCTGAATCAGATATCTAAGGAGGAGGGAGAAATGGGCTTCCAAATGGCTGAGGCCAAAAAATAATTGACCCAGTTTCCTGGAATCCCTTTGATGCAGGTCAGACAGGGACATTGCCCGGCCTCTGTTTCTCCATAGTTACTGTGTTCAGGCTTCAAATCTCAATGCTCCTGATCTCAGACTGGATGTCATAAAATGAAGGGAAGAGAACTTTCTCCTCTTACTTCATTCTTACATGTCAACTCTTCTTTTATTTTTATTTATTTATTTATTATTTTAAAAGAGATTGCACCTCATTATTTTTTAGAAAGAGGGGAAGGGAGAGAGGCAGAGAGGGAGAGAGACATCAATGTATGGTTGCATTTCACCTGCCTCCAGCCACAGACCTGACTGGAGACCTGGTTTGCAACCTGGTTATGTGCCCTGGCTGGGGAATCGAACCTGCCACCTTTGGGTTCGCAGGCCGGCGCCTTAACCACTGTGCTACCAGCCAGGGCACAACTCTTCTTTTATTGGGGGAGGGTGGGGAGCCTCAGTCATTGTGAGGTACCAGTATTGCTTCTCCCACATTCTCCAAAGATGAGGACCATGTCTCCATCATTAGATTCAGCTCTCATGTAGATGGAGTCCACATTTCTTTTGGACTGGCTGCTCTCTAATGATAGGAATCAGTGTCCTGTATTATTTTAGTATCTTCTCAAAGGGAGCAAATGATTCCTCTCCTTTCTCCTCTGAATCCCACCATGGTTCCCATTGAGGATCCTACATTTCTTCATTGCTCAAATATTTGTTGAGATTTCTTATTATGTGCCAGGTACTGCATTCATGACATGAGCAGAAACTGAATTCCTTCTCAAGGAACTTACCTTCTCCAGTGAGGAAGGCAAAAGAAACAGATAATAAGATAAACATACATGAGGCAAGGTAACATGGACAAGGGGTACAGGGAACTGATGCTATTTCATTCAGGGTTAACAGAGGTAGCCTTTCTGTGACATTTGATGGCAGGAACTAAGACATAGTTATTTGGGCAGGGGAATGAGACTCCCAGTAGGTTCTGGCATCTCCCAGGGAATATGTGGAAGAGCAAGGGCAATGTCTTAGGGAGCCCAGCAACAACTGATCACCTTACATCTTAGAATCTTGTGGCAGATTGTCTCCTGCTTGGACTGTGTCCCGGCTCCCTTGGCATCAGTAGCCCTTTGTAACCCATTAATACTTTCAAGTGTCTCTCTGTTTCTGGCTACGGACTCTTAGAACTCTAGAACCAGACAATCTAGGTTAAAATCCTATCTCTGCCACCTACTATTTGGGTTGTTTTAGACAAGTTACTTAACTTCTTCATGCCTCCCATCTGTAAAGTAGAAATAATAAATGTCTCAGGCTCAGATGAAATGATTTCATACATAAAAATACTTAGAATATAGCCGGCCCAGAGGAAGTGCTATACAAATGTTAGCAGCCATTATTTTTGTTGCTGATTTGTTTTAACAAGTAACAGATCTTTCCTTCCCCTCCTGGAGTTGCTCATACTCTTGCTGACCTACAAAGCGAGAGATGGAGTTGAACATGAACTAGGACTCTAAGGTTTTTTGGTAGACCTGCCTTTCTGGATTCTACTCTGATCCACATTGAGCCCAACCTCACCCCAAAGCTACAAAGCTTACTCGGGGTATATAGACCTTTGTTTTTCTTTCTGATGGTTAAAGGAGACTAGTCCTTTCTTCTCAACTATAAGTTATTCCAGGTCAGGGATGAAAACTCCATTTCTTATATGTTTCCTAAATCACCTAGGATATATCTGAAGACTACCCAGATCTAGGTGTTTTACTCTGTGCTTGCTGAGGGGTTAGAAAAATCCTTCCCCTCATGCTGTTTTGTTTGCACTCTGTCCACATTCTCAAATACTTGTCACTACAGCTTTTCATTCTCCATGCTGTTTTCTGGTGGAAGCAGCATAGCATGGCAATGAGCAGACCTCAGATTCAGGATTCACACTGTCAAGTCATAAACCTTCTGGCTCTGTGACTTTGGGGGTAATTAAGAGGGTTAATGAGTCAATACATGTAAAGCACTTAGAAAAGTGTCTGATGAATGGTCTATAAGTGTTAGTTATTGACATTACTGTTGTTTACTATTATTATTGTTAACATTCATTCGGTATGTTATATACATATAAGAATTTTAGAAGTCAGGTTGGTTAGGGTAGTCCTGCCTTCTCCAAGGATGTAATGCAGAAAGCATTCTTTCCCTAAATCATGAGTATGGGGCAGCATTCTGTTGTGTCTAAGAAGCCGAAACTGGTGCTTATATGAGGTACAGAATTCTGGCAGAGGCAGGTGGTAGTACCACTAGCCTTGCCTCATGTAGTTGTTTCAACTCTCTGCCACTTTTATCATTGTAGGTTTCTTGAAGATACTTTGCCATCTTCTTCTGTACCCTAATCTGTGTGCCATATTAGGGTGTCCAGCAAATATTTGCAGAATTAATTAATAACTGGTTGGATGGGGGGTGGGGTGAATGAGAGATGAGTCTTCTAAATATTATTGTTATTATTAAACTACCAAGGGTGTGGGTCCTTTAACTGTTTCTTCCACTGTTGCATGTTTTCTTCCCATCTGTCTAGCCTTCTCTTAATTCTTGCTTTCCTCTCTTCTTGCACCATCTCTACCATTGTCTCATGACCTGTATCCTTATTTGCATGCTATTTTCTCTTCTATTTTCAATATCATGTACCAAGTACCTTTCCAATCCCTTAAATGCTTACATCTGGAGTGTTAACTGTGTGGTGGCCCTGAGGAAAAATTTTTGCTCTCTTCTCTTGGTATCTGTTTCCCCAGATCATCCAGAATCATTTGCTGAGGTAACGACATAAGCCCCTACCTCCTTTGCTTCAACACCCTCTGTGTCAATGTTTTGCTAATAGTTCTTGCCAAGTGTATCATGGCTGAAATCGATGCTGCCAGCATACATGAAACTCACACCTTTTCTCAGGCTGCTTGTCTCTGCTCTGCACTTACTGCCGTTTAAATGTCACTGCTATTGAACAAACAGTGGAGTAATGTGTCGAGAAGACAGTTAATGCTATATTTTGGCAAGTTCTTATCAAAATGCCTCTGGTAAGCTATTTGTCCTCGATAAAAAGAATCCTGGTCTTGCTGGCAAAACTCAAATGTAATTATACCAGGCCAAACCCTTGGGGGCTCAGTCCTGGTGGGAGTCTGAATCCAGCCTCTTTGGCCACAAAATAAATGGGTTGTTGGGTCAGTGTCCTCAACACCAGCAATATTAGGTGGTTTTAACTCTTTTCAGAAACTGATAGCTCCCCATATTTCTGAGAAGCACTCACTTCTGGGGCTTCTGTTTAGCCATCTGGGAAATGAATTTCCATGCTTTGTGGGCCTACTTCTTAAATGATCTTACCAGACATCAGTGGGTAACCATTCTGTAGGGAGGTCATGGACAGCAAATGGGGGTTGCCTAGCCCCATCATTTTCATCATAAAAGCAGAGGTATCTGGGACCATGTTTTCAGTAAAAATAAATAAATAAATAAATAATAATAATAATAATAATAATGGCATAATTATTATTACTTGTGATATTTCTACACTAAGAAGATATTTCCAGGATATAAGACTTTAAAGCAGGAATTTTAAGAAGCTTGACCTCAAAGGGGACTAATATCTAAATTATTTTTTTATTCAAATGATCATTTTTTTCTTTTCACCTTTGAAGAAGACAAATAAGACAGTGCTCATTTCTGTTATTTCCCTTCTCTGTAAACACTTAACTGATTTCACTTAATTTAGCTGACTGCTATGGAAATAGCAGCAAACAGCTTCCACTTAACTTTTTCCTGTTACCATGTTTTTTGTAAATGGGATGGGGTAGGTAGGGGGAAAGTTAGGTGAATATCTTCCTGTGTTTGGCTGTGAGATGTGTGGAGAGGGTTTGGAGAAATTTTAGTTTTTAGAGGCTCCTCTTTTTACTAGCTGCATACTTTTTAGTAGTGTTATCTCCTGTTCAGTTAAACAATGATGAAACATTATTTATGAAAACCAACTTCCATGTTTAAAAAATGTGTATTTGGTAGTGATATATATCAATTCAATTTTGAGTATTTTTTCTTATTTCATCACAACATCACACCTAAAATTATAAAAGATTCTTTAACAAGAAATATGAAGCATGCAGTGATGACTAAATGCTGGATACCCAGAGTAAAACTGCCTAACCTCTGCCAGGGCAGGAAACCAAAAAAAAAGTGAAAATGGGGGTGAGGTGTGGGAAGATGCCCACCTTGGGAAGAAGCGCCCACCTTGGGAGGAGGGTCTGATAACTGGAAGTGATAGTCTGAGTTTCTCATGATCACTCCCCACATCATGACAACATCCAGCTGGAGAGTCAGAGCTTCAGGCAAACCATTCCAGGGTGGTACCGCCGTGTAAACTTTGGCTTCTCTGAAGAAGATGTCTACTCACAGAACATAAACCTCTCATGTTTTGTGTGCCCTGCTTTTATAGGTAATTCCTTCTCTTGCCATTGCTGAGTAAACTCAAATTCCTGGCTGTATGTCCTAACTTCTTTCTCAAGGGATGAAGGAATGAGGGGAAAGAACTGAAGGCACTACTTTGAGAAGCCACCTCTGTCTCCCATATGTTCTCAGACAGCTATGAAATGCATGATGCCCAACAGAGAATTCAGAATTTCCACTGGGCTTTGACATTCTAATCCTACTCATGAATGCTGACAGGGAAAATGAATATCCTATCCAACAAATGCATGAACTGGCCCTGAGATAGAGTTTCATGAAAGAAGCCAGGCCTATGGCTTGTTTGACCCCAAGAATACTGAGGATATTCATGATGGAGATGGCTTTCCCATTCACTGATGATTCAGTGGTGTCTACCTTCTTTCTTCCTTTCATATTTTAGATTGAGTACCATTCTCATACAATCTTAGCTTTTTGTTTTGGCTCACAACTGTAGATAATCCATAGGCATTCTGTATACATTAATCTTATTTTTTCATTCATCAAAACATTTCTTTGTGTAGTGTCCATGGCTGTGGGAATTATGGAACTTCTAATAGGCCTCTTTTAGGTAGCAAGAGAAATATTACAAAGAATTATGGAAAAGCAAAGAGTTCGCTCATTCAGTGGATCTTCCACCCCTCCCTCTGCCTGCCAGCTGTCTTGCCCCTGTATGTTGCCTCACTCCCAGCTCTCTACATCCTGGCTTCTTGTTCTTGTGTTCTTTGTTTCCCTCTACTCCTTCCGTCAGACTATCTTTCCATCCTGTGGTGCATTTTGCTCTTTCTGTTGCTCTCTCAGACATCTCATATACTGCTGACCAGCCTATGAGAGAGGTTTCTTTCACTTAAGGTTTTCATCGGGAGTCATTTAACTGTGGGCAGAGATATGGAATTGTGTGTAAAAAGCCACAAGAGAGCTATGCTGATGAGACTCTCTGCATGGAATAATAAAAGAACTATCTTGGGCAACAGGCTCTCAGCATTCTTCCTGATAACATTGCCAACCAGAGCCGTCCTAAGCAGATTGTGATACTGCTCAGACCCAATACCTGGCTAAATGCTTTTGCCTTCACATTAGGCCTGGGGAGCAGATTTGACTTTTCAGGCTACATGCTCATAAAGCCAACCACATGGATGCAGAGTTGTTTGCTTCCTTGAAAAATGCCAAGTGCAGCCATTAGGTGCGCTGACATTTGTTGAGGAGGACATCAGTATTCTCTTTGCCTGCCTGACCACTGTGGCTTTGCTAATAGGAATAAGGTCCTATCTTTACACTTGTGGTTGCACCAGGTGAACTGTACATTCACCACAAGTCAGTTGAATCTGTCTGAAAACCTACTTACGTTCATTGTGTTTATATTGTAATGATGCAGTTTAATTAAATGTCATAAAACCAATGAAATGTGAGTGCAAGGGACATTTTTTCTTCATGAAAACTAAGGTGAATGTTTTGGAAAGACATAAAGAAGTTTAAATTAGTTTAGTTTGTTTGTTTTAAATACAATCAGTTAATGTGGGCGAGGCAGCTGTAAAAGTTTGGGAGAAGAAAATCATAAAATTCTAGAAGGAGCCTGTACCTCAGATTACATTGCAAGAGTTTTTAAGTTCTAGTTCCCCTTTAAAGAAAATAAAACAGGGAATTTTAGAAACTATATAATGAGAATGGTTTGTACAAATAGTTCATGCTAAGCTGTGGTTAACAGACCACATGCAAAAGAAACTGCCTAAGCCCACATCAAAAGATCAGCAAATTAGTTTGTTTGACATGATTTAAAATAAAATAAAATGTTTAAGTACAGGTGTGGTATTTTAACCAATTTTTTTTAAACTAGCTAGCCACCTACTGGCTCAGATCATGATGTATAAAGTGCTCCTGCTCTGATAATTGCCATAAGATAGAAGTCTGGTAGTTGTGTTGGGGGGAGAAAGGAGAGAATTGGCAAAGAAAATGAGTTAATTTTCCAACAACTTGTCAGCTCTTTTTATTTTCTTTCTTTCACCATGGAGCCCTGGGTATAGATGGTAACAGGAAGAGCAGACATTTTCATGGATGTTGTGTATAGAGAAAATGAAGTTTTCCAGAGACCTGGGACAGCTCCAAAGTTTGCCACTGTGTTCCTGCCGCACGTGCACACTGCTGGCACACATGGCCTCTGTGGCAGCACAGATGGGACACCCCCAGCTGTTGGTGTGGATGGGACAATGAAGAGCAGGAGGCTGAAGTTCTGTCAACACTTCCCAGGTCAGGAAAGATAGAGGTGGCTGTGAGCTGGCTCAGGAATCTGGCCCCTGACGTCATCACAGACAGCTCTTTTGTCAACAAGAGAGCTCCCTGTTGCAGAAATTAAAAGCAAACTTTGCTTTTGACTCAGAGAATGTGTGGAAAGAGGTAGCTTCATGAGAGAGGCCAAGTACCAAATGAGTTCAAAGTCAAGCCATTCCCTTGGCTTTACTCATGAAAATGATTGATGGCTAGGCTCCCTGATGTGGAAAAAGTGCAGTGAAATCCATCACTGAAGTTCTTCCATCGATGAAGATGCCCATAGGCTCTAGAGTAGCCGTGGGGCAGTCTCTTCTAGTTGCTTGCCCTAGAGTACAAGTCTAGCGGCTTTGTATTGTGGGCATGATCCCCTTCGTCTTGTCAGGGGCTTATCAGGGAGGTGTCCTTTAAAGGAGTGTAACTGTTGGTCAGAGTATATTCCATACAACAAATTAACTGGCTAGAAGACCTCATATCTGTGATCCAAACAGCCTCTATTGTATTCTAATGTCTGTGAAGGATGCTCAGTGAAATCCAACTGGAGACTTCTATACCCAAAGTAAAATGAACTGGATAATCACATATAATAACCTCCAGGTATCTCCTAAGAAGGGTCTCTCTGTTTTCAGGAGTCATTGCAATCTCAGTCTGCTTCTTAACCAACATCATTAGTGCTACCAGCCCACAAATGAACCCTGGGCTGGGCTGATGTGCTCTCCCTCACTGTCGCTCACCTCTAGGCTGACCTCTCTTTAATTTGCTCAAGTTCCCAGCCTTGATGCTAATGTTCCTTCAACCTAGAAGACCTACCCTTCAGCCTGCTGGAACTCTTGCCTTTTTAAGCCCATCACCAGACTTGGCTATCCTACTCCGGCTATTGCTCAAATCACCACTTCCAATGGGAAAGTACTAATGGTTCGAAGACTTAACACTTGTCTCTTACACTAGACTCTCGTGTTAAGGAGGTCATGCAGCAGGGCTGCTTGGGCCTATGGTTCCTAGCTATGTGTCTCTCTCGCTAGGGGATGAGCACATTACTGTGCCGGGTGGGTAGGAATGAGCTCTTAGAACTATCCAGAATGACTGTTCTCACCTACCCTCATGTCTTATTGTTTAACCAAGCTGGCTTGTTGATCTTGCCTTTCTAAGTATAAGCATCTTCCCAGTGCAGCGCCCCCTGGTTCTGCTTCTCATCATTTGGTGTCTCTTCCTTCCTGTCCCCCAGCACTCACACCTGTATATGTGTATGCGCACTCCCCCTACCCCCACCCATCTACTGTCTGAAAAATTACCTGAAAAATGTTTTAATGGAAAGCAGTCTAGAGAAGTAGTTAATAGCAAGGGCTCTTACCTGGATTTGATTCCTGGCTCTCACTCTTAGTAGTTTTATTACCCTGTGGAAATTACTTAACCCCCTTGGTTTCATTTTCATCATATGTAAAATGGGCTATAAGGTGATTGTGAGGAATAAATGAGTTAGTATCAGTACTTTGAATAGTGTTTGGCTTAGAGTAAGCTCTTGATAAACATTAGCTATTATTATCAGTATATCTGAATGGTAGCTACTGATGCAGCTCAAACCTTTTTTTCCAGGACATTTTTCTTAATTACAGTATATCAATAGCATAAGAAAAGAAAAACGAGAAAAGAAAAGAACAGAACCACCAGGCTCAGGGGGAGTAATTAGCTTCACACTCAATGTCCACTTAGACTCATCCAAACTATTTATTTTTACACATTTAGTCATAAATATCTGTAAATTAGGACATTTTTCTAGCCCATTGAGTTATTAGTAACCTACTCCATTCGGGCAGGCCATTAGTGTAGAACTTCACCTCTGTTACTGGGTAATTCTGTATATTTAAAATGTCTTAGAATTCCTTGTCTCTTAAAATTTTAATTGGCGATTGATAGCAGGTCCTGATAACTTGTAAATGGAGACTGATCATTTGTTAGCCAGTGTTTTGATAAGTAGACTTTTAAAAAACTTCTCTGGTCAAAAGCTGCTATTCACTGAAATAAGCCAGACTAGGTTTTCCCTTGTGTGTTAGCAGGGGTGTATTGTTTCTCAGTAGACAGACTGCATGACTATCGTGATAACCTGGCCTCTCTGCTTCCCATCTCCGCCCAGCCTAACCTGTCTTATACAATACAAGTAGAGTGGTAAACTTCCCATGCCATGGCTTTTGATTGTGTCTTTTTATTTTTTTATTTTTTTTGCAGAAAATCAGCTAGGGACACCCCTAACAAAAAGCCCTGGTCATGGTCCAGCAAAACCTGGTGCAGCTTAATGGGGCAGGGAGACCCCTTTTCTGCTGTCCCATCATAGTCCTGGTGCTTCAGCTAAACTGGACTGTTCCTGCTTGTCACAAATGTTCTCTGCTTCCCTCTCTCAGTGCCCTTTTTATTACCACCCACCCACTTTCCTAGAGTGTCCTACTGACCAGCATGGCACTGGTGATTCATTTCTTATGATTCGGTGTAAAGCCACTGACTCCCAGAAGTCTTTCCCTAATTCCTCTCAGCCAAATGTAACCAATCAGCTCTGAAGTGTCAATAGCCTATGCATATCCCATCCTATGCATATCATGTATCATCTGCGGTGTTGGGTGTGTGGTTTTTTTCATGGATATTTTTATGTTTAAATACTGTGCATATCTCTAATTATCACTTTAGGAAAAATCCTTAGATATATTTAAAGTGTTTGCCAAATTGATTTTTAGGCAGTCAGTCCATTTATTCTCTATTGTTTGTGTATCACTGCCTATTTTCCCCATGCTCTCTACAACCTTGGGTGTTATCCCCCACCATCACCACCTTTGCTATTTGGACAAGTTTTGTTTTTGTTTTTGTTTTAAGAAAAAACCTTTTATTTTAATTCATGTTGCACTGCTCTAATTTCTTGTGAGACTGAACATGTTAAAAAAAGTATTTATTAGCCATGCACCTTCTCTTTGAATTGTCTGTTGACAGGGCACTTGACACTTTATATCATAGTATTTTTGTGAACTTGTCAGCTACCAAGGACCCATTGGATAAACAGCTTTACTTTCAGCCTCAGCCACTGTGCCTAGCACACAATGTGTGCATAATTAACATTTATTGAAAGATTAAGTAAATGTATATAGCTGATGATTGTTAAGAGGTCTCCATTTTTTAACATGTAGAACCTGGTGACACCTCTTGTCCAGTTCAGCATTGAGCATGATCACCAGTATCACTCACTTTATTAGCCCTTCACTTATAAGAAGTTTGGAAGGGGCCCAAGGGCTGACCTGCAAACATAGGAAAAGAATTAGAATAGGAAGATGTTTGGGAGATAGTCCATGATTCTGGAATATAATGTGCCTTGCTGTTCAAATGTCTGGACCTCACCAAGAGAGTGATGTCTGAGCCCAAGAAGCAGGGAGGGATACCACTACTTTGAGAGATGCCTGATGTCAGTTGAGAAGGCACAGTGATAAACTCATGGATTGATTCCTGGCTATTAGGACTGACTCATCTTAGGTGTCAGCTCATCTCCTTGTAGAAAATGAAATCCAATAGAAAGCTGGTTTATCTGGTGTTCTATCAAGCAGAACATTTTTTTTATAACATCATATTCCTACAAATGACCCTAAGGCACTGCAAGATGAGGTACAGGTTCACTTTGGAGTTAAGGGTCTTAGAGATTATATTATCATTCTTTTAAAAATTAGTGATTGTGGCACATGAGTTAACTTTCCATTCACCAGGATGCCTACATGACCAAAAAACAAAGATTTCTGCAGAGTGTGCAGGTTCTGTGTGTGTGGTAGGTGAACACATGGGTGCCAACATGGGAGGTTGGTGGTAAAACAATGAGTTGGAGTCAAGTAGGAAAGTGAAACTTACAGAGTCTTGACCATTCGTTAAGATTCTCAGGTTTTACTGACTAATATGCACCTTCTAAGGTGGACTTAACATTTAAGTGTTTGGTTGAAGCAAGAGAAGTAAAAAAAAAAAAAACCTCTTCAACTCTATGCTAGAAGTGTTGCTCAATCTCATTTCATAAAAGAAATACAGGGTTGGATCTTTTTTCTTTTTTTTCCCCTTAAGTAAAGAAAGCAAATAAGTGGTTTCTTCCTTGTGTGCAGGTAGCACCCTGCCAACCAGATCCTGTTGACAGAAAATCGCCTGACAGCCAAGCCTTTGATGTTAAGATTCACTTAGGCAGAAAGAAAGTTTCGCTGCACCTCCCTAGCAGTCCTGGGTGGTCTTGTCTCCTGCCTTCCCCAGAGCCTTGCCCAGAAAACCAGTGGGTTCAAGGCCCCATGTGGTAGTGGGGGTCAGCGAACCCCAAGCTGCTCCTCTACCTGTGGAGGGCAAGGCAGGGTTAGAAACCCAGCTTAAAACAAACAAGAGCTAAATTAAAAAGAAAGTTAAATACAGATCAGCTGCTGGGCTCCTGACAGCAGATTTAATTCTTCCTTCCTCTCACCTGATGGAGCTTCGCCTGCAGGGTTTGCATCAATTATCTGTCGACATGTGGAAAATGATTGATGAGCTGCCTGCGGCACTGGAGTACACTTTGTCAACCACTCATCATTTATACATCTTATCTCTGCCAGAACAAAAGATAGGACTCACTGAAGATGGGGATGGGAAGGCAGGAGATGAGAATAGGAGGTGAGAGGCGCAAGTCAGGGGAAGCTATTGGATGCGTATAGATACAAGTTGAAGTGATAAAGCCCATATTTACTGGTCAGCCTTCTCTGCCCTTGCCACAAGCTCTGGTTTTGTCACAACTCTTTGACTGATCACCTCCATAAGGGTCTGGGAGTCGAGGAATTCTGAGCCATTTCTGTCACAGTGCCATCTCTGGGGAATTGAGGATGACTACAGCCAGAGTTGCCACCGACCCTTTGTTTTAATCAGCCACTTGGAAGGCAGGACTTGTAACCAACCCTGACAGAGATGAAACATGGCCTGATGGGTCCAGTTTCTGAAATAATGTCAGGGATCAGCTGGGTTTAGGGAAAATGGCACATCTGATGCTGGTGGGACAGAACAGTGAATGCATGGGGTTGTTGTTTTTAAAGTCCTGTTCCCAAGACTGAAGTGAGGCCTAAATGTTTTTACTCAGATTGAGACAAAATGTTGATGATGATGTTGCTTCCTTGTTTGTTACTCACCTGTGTCCTTCCCTTAGGTCTCAACTCTTATTAAGAGGTGAATAAAGGTGTCATTTCCCAAGGGTCTTTCAGGCCATGCCTTTCTTCTCTCTTTCCTGGTAACACTGTTATAGATGTTACCAAGATGTTACCAAACCAAGATGATGCCCTAATCATCATTTCTAGGCAATAACTGCTGAAAATAGTGATCCCATGTAGGCTGATCTCTATTCATTCTCTCTCTATTAAAGACAACCCATTTATTGATTTTTTTTTTTTCTCTTTGAAAGAGAAGGGACTGACACATACAAAATCAAGTGACCTAGTTACATAATTTGAGTCATAAGCCCAACAGATTTCTTGGGATTGGTTGGAGGCCAGGGAGGAATTAAGGTAGAAAATTTCACATTTATAATGTAATTTTCCTTCAATAAAATCTGAAACACTACCTATAAATTGTAAAGTGATAAATAAAAATGAAAAATGAACATATTGAATAAGTTCTAGAAGCAAGTAGTAGCACTATGATACAAAAACCATGTCAGATGAGAGGTAGCTCCATATAAGAAAATTATGAAATGGAAAGAAAGGGTAGCAGGAAACCAGAGGACACCTTACCCAGGAGAATAACTTCATGGCCTTTGAAAGTTAAAAAGTGGTATTTCAAAAATGTTTATATATTTTTCTTTATACTCTTGAATGGATAAAGGGTTATTACCTTCAGCTATGCTCAAAAGTTGATAGAGGAGATAACAGTGGCAGGTAGACAATCAACATGACAGCAGTTGTATTCATGAAACCTTTGTTGAGCATGAATCACCTCTGTGCAGAGGGGCTGTTTAGGACTGGTGGACAAAGATGACCAGTGAAGAGCCTATGATGTCCACAAATGTTCAGGATGGTGGACTTTCCATACTGAGGGCTGTAGTTGATGTGGCTTCTGCCTTGTGTGTAAAGAAGCGCTCATAGGCTTCCTCTAACTCTGAATTTATAAACTAAAGAGTGGTTGTCATAAAATCCTAGAATCAAGGGCAGGCACACTCAGTTTGACATTGATGTATGAACTATAGGTTGACAGACATTTTTGAGATCCCTTTGAGGTAGATTATATATAAGTGGTAGCCTCCTGTTCCACAATGAATGAGGTTTTACATTTTTTGTGTTTTTGATAAACTCCTCGATTCTCTGACTTGGTAGATGGTGACCTATGTGGCATTAATCTTGAAAGTTTTGAAGGGCATTTATATTAATTTTCTGGGGCTGCTGTAGCAAAATACCACAACTTGGGTAGCTTAAACAACAGTCTCATGGTTGGTTGTCTCTCAGTTCTTGAGGTTAAAAGTCAAAAGTGAAGGTGTCAGTAGGGTAGGTTTCTTCTGAGGGCTGTGAAGGATCATCTGTTCCACCACTCTTTCCTAGCTTCTGATGGCTTCTGGCATTCCTTGGTTTATAGGTAGCATTCTCTCTTTGTCTTCATATTGTCTTCCCTCTGGGTGTCTGTCTCTGTATTCAAATTTCCCTATTTTTATAAGGATGTATTAGATTAGGGACCACTATAATGATCTCTTTTTACCTTGATCATCTGCAAAGACCATATTTCCAAATGAAGTCACATTCTCATGTACAAGGGATTAGGACTTCAACATCTTTGGGTAGGGATACAAAAAACCCATAAGTGATACCTAGGAACTTGAATATGAGAAATTCCACCCTGTGTGCTTCATCTTGTGAGTTTTGGGCTTAAATTTCTATCTTGATGGGGGAACTATGCCATGTCTCATCTAAGAGTGAGTGCACAGTAGTTATTGATAAGTATTTGTTAAATTAATGAATTAATTAGACTTAAATTTGAACTTTCTTGGAACAAAGGCCATTTTTTAAATAATAAATGTATATTTCTGCTAGGAACAGACTAATTTCCAGTTCATGAAATCAATAAATTAACTCCAGAGGTGTCATAAATTTAGAGAAATGGTTTCCTTTCAGAAATACATTATATGAAGCTCTGAGTTTCGCCATTTATAGGGAATCTTCTTTCAATGAATGGCACCTTAGGGAGAAGACTCCCCCAGCAAATTCTGTTTTTTAGGGAATCAATACCTGAGGTTGGATGTTTGTTTTCTCATGATACATTGCCATTTGGGGGGGAAATTCCCCATGGAAATCTCATATTGCAAATTTGTTAAAACTGGCTCAATATCATTTGAATTATCTAGTTCAAATGCTGATATGGAAAGGATATAGTTAGCATTATAAGTAGAGTATTGTCTAGTATATCCAAATGATTGAATCTTGGGTTAAGGTAGGGCACTTTTGTGTTTTCTTTTCTAGAAACTTTATTTGCAAACAGGTGAACTTTAAATATATTTTAAAATAAACAGCAAAAATTGATTATATTTGATTTAAAGATCTGTCAAAAACATGGAGATATAAAAAGTTTAAGGATAAAAATATGTGTGTAAAATGGAAGATGTAATGAACATTTTTATCCTTTAATTTTCTCTGTACATATTTTGGACAAGGTTATTTTTGTTGTTTGTTTGTTTGTAAAATCAAGTACAGTTAATTTTTGTTTGCAGAAGCCAAATGGCAGATCATAATGTACCAGGCTAGGGAAAACCAGGTATGTCAAGGGCCCAAGGCAACAGTCCCATGTGGTTAATCTCAAGAACCCTACCCTGAGATAGCATTTGTGACTTGTTGCTCAAAAGGTGGTTGAGAAATTTAGAGAAGATCCAGGAAGCAAACCAAAGAGCTATAATCAGCAATGCCTGATTATCACTCTGCATAGTCAAATCCCTTTTCACTTTGCTTTCTGCCGGCAACTTGTACTGAACAATTCCTATTTCCATGCCTTTGTTTAGACTGTTGCCCCTTTGCAAGGTTCATCCTTTGCTGCTCTGCTGATTACTGCTGGTCCTTTTAGTTCCTGTTCAAATCCCAGGCCTTCTATAAAGGCTTCTTGCCATTTTCTACCCTTCACTGACTATTCCTTAAGCTGGAAACCCTTAGAGTTACTATAATGCACCTGGATGCTTCTTTCATATCAACTATTTCTGTCTCTAGCTATATGTAGCTCATCCAAAGAAGATATCTTTATATTATACAGTATCTCAGTTCCTTGGCTATAAATGATGTTGAATAGTTGATCTCATTTGCTGAAGGATCACTTAATGATAAACTCAAATTATTCACCAAGATGAGAGCAAACAAAGCTTTTCAATTGATCTTGTAGGTTAGAATAGAAGGAAAGGGCCTAGGGGAGGAATTTAAGGTAGATGGAACTTGCTGATGGAATGCTGTATTTACTTGGTCAAATTTTTGGTGTTTTTGGTACATACTACCTTGTAGAGGATTAAAAACTGGAAAGATCCTCCCAGAAGTCAGGAGAAGTGATGAGATGTGCACTAGCTGGGTCCTTTCTCTGTGAAATGGAGTTTACCCCATGGACAGATGACACGTAATATACTCAACAATGACAGAAGCTCATGACAATGACAACAACAACAGCAACAAGACAAAAATACATTTATTTTAAAACTAATATTAAATAAAAAACAAATCCAGACCCTATATCAATAATAACTACACTTTGACTTAGGGAAGGGATGAGGGATTTGCTGGGCTCCTGATGAGGTTGAGTGTCCCTTTAAGAGATTTGATCAAAGAGAAATTGGCCAACATCTCTGGGGATGGTGGTTCTAAAGTTGGGAGCAGGAGAAAGAATTGGGGAGTGGTGAAAACTAAATTAGAAGAATGTTTTGGGAAGATTGTAATTTTAAGAAGACTAGCCCATGGGAATTGTGTATTGCCCTCCTGCAACTGTAGACATTTTTCACTTTATAATTCCCTCTTTAAACCTGGACAACTTTAATTTGAGATTAAAAAATGATGCCTGAAACACAGAGAGTGTTCTAATGATAAAGGGCTGCAATTTACAGACCAATTAGAATGGCATTTGTTTTCATTCCGCAGCAACTTTTCTACCCCCACAGTGCACCCCTCAATAACAGCAAAATAGAGTCCTGGGTCCAAGGATGGTTTTCTGGAGCTGGCAGCTGCTGTGTGCCATGCATTGCAGGATATGGGACAGGCTCCAAGCAGCATCCAGAGAGCTAACCCTTGCATTCTGCCCATTCTGTAGAAACACTCTCCGTGCAAAACAATGCCATTTAACTTCAAGTTCTGACACCTTGCCTATTTCTATTTCACTATAAATAACCTACCCACCCTTTCTCTTTTCTCCCCCAGGTCAGGCATTCCTCAATTATAGTCTTAAACCTGACCAAGCAAGAACAAATTGTGACCTTAAGTTATATCTTAAAGTCCTGCCTCATATTGGGGCACAGAAGAATTTTTTGGCATTCTCTTTGACAGGCTGCTTGTAGATAGAACAGTTTTCCATAAGGAATTGAAATCATATATCAAATGTATTGTTTTATATGTAAGCCACTGGAGACCAATGAAAGCAGTTGGTAGAGCCCAAATACCATTACAAATAGATTTATAGTAGTGTGTTTTCTCCCACCTTTTTCTAGAAGTTATTACTTTAATCTTAAGAATTTATGTAAGTATGCTTGTGGCTTTTATATGGTTTATGCATTCACTTTGGAGACTTTTAGCTATTTAGTGGCGAGGTGTTTAAAACAAGTGTTATCAAGGAAATAATTTTGGCTTTACATCATTTTTTTATATTTGCCTCTGAATGCTACATATAGAATAGCCAGTTGGCAATATAAAAGAGTTATAGTGGATGTCATGGAAACTTATCTTTCCAGTGCCCTTTAGTCTGGTGTGTTCATCTGCACCTCCAAAAGCAAGTGGAGATAAACATGCAGTTGCCTTTTGCTGCCAAATTAGTAAAGACTCTGTGCTTCATTTCCTCAATCATTTCAGAGAAACAGAACATTAGACTTCAGAACAATTAAACTCACTCTAGTGTACATTACTAAAAGGACTGGATTTTTTTTTTTTTGCCAGCCACATAGTAATAGAGCTGTTTGAAAATTTAAAATAAAATATTCTGAATGATGTCCCTAGAAGACGAATTAAATGATCTTGTAAGACTCCTCTCATTTATCATATTTATATTTCAACTATATCATGTGTAGTAAAATGTTTTTTATTCTGCTAGTGTTAATTTTTTTATGAATCCCTGTTTCGCTTATTATTTTCCTCTTTATACATATATACTCACATGTTCACACACTGTGAATTCAAATATTCTGCATAAACTGCCTTTTTAATTTGGTAGCCATACTTTCTATGTTTGTTGATAGAAACTTGTGAATCACTCCCAACACAACATGTTCCAATCTAATTGTGTTATGTGTAAACATACGTGGTGATTTGTCTAGTTCTTACAAAAACAGTGTGTATCCTTTTGACCCTTCCTCTTCTACAATTTTTAAAAATTATCTTCTCATGTGGTTCAGTTTCTGTGTCAGCACTTATAAAACTCTATATTGATGGATAAGTTGACTCTTGTTTCTTCTGAACTTGTTTCAGAGTTGTGACAGTGTTTTGCTAGTACAAAGCAGACACACCTAACGAACCCAATGTGATTTTGCTGCTGTGTCAAACTGACAGTGCAGACATTATCCTGCTGAAGGTCAGAGGTGAAAAAGTGGTTAGCAGGTTTCTTAGACAACATTAGGTCCCAGATATTAGACAGAAACTTTTAAATCCCTCTGTTTGCACTTTGAGGAGGGAGAGTATACCTCTGGGAATGGAAGGTGCTCTAGTTCATACAGAGTTCTGGAAGGCGAGATAACTGCTTTTCATGGATTCTAGGTTTCGGTTTAATATCTGTTTCCATCTGAGCAATCCACTCTTTGGCTGCAACGAATTACTAAAAATGTTGTTTTCAAACACAGTTTTACTGCTTTAAAATACATCTAATAATACCAACTAGTGGCTATTGCATTACCTCTATGTGAGGACTGCTTTTAATGACTAAAGATCATCTGTAAATAACATACTCATTGCTATGAACAAATGAATGTAGGTATGTGTGTCAAGTTTATGCTCCTAAGTAGATAAGTATTCCCCACCTGATATGTCTCATGCTATTAATTTGTTGAATAAACACTATTATCATAGTTGAAAGATCAGTTTCATTCTAGCCTGATAATTGCATCTATTGCAGATTAGTGTTGGTCAAATTAATGAGATATAAAATTAGAAAGGTGGCATGCCTTAGAGAGTATGGTCTTGTCACAAATCTCCCTGAGGTTGGACCTCTGTCCAGTTTGAGACCCTTTGTCCACCAGCCCCAATACGTGATTCCTTGGGAGGCTTGTAAACCACAGGGTTTTACTTTGTTTTTCACCTTTGTGCCACCAACTTCAGTGTGCCTGTCTCTTGGTTCTTTAACCTATAGCATTGCCCAGAGAGTTAATGCCTTTGTGTGTCCTAACTTTCATCCGCTCTACTGTTTGACTCATCAACGTGCTTGCATGTTGTACGTACCTAGGCTCTGCTCTTGAGTCATATCGCTTCCCTAGTTGGGCAAGTTTCAGGAGAACCCGTTACTTAAACTTGACACCTTGTTTTTATCCATGCCTTCTCTACCATGTTAGGCTGAGGAAATCTCTAACTTAAAGATCAATACTGGAAGACATCTTTTCCTGCTTCAGGAGTTTGCTTTCACCTAATATAGATGTTTGTTTTTTTTTAATGGATCTTAGCTGTGTGGAGTTGAATTAATTCTAATTCTTGTTTTTAATAACACTATCATCAACTGACCTGTTCATAACATTTTTATATGTGGGCAACCACATATTTTTTGACAATGAAAGAATGAACCAACATAAGAGCTAGAGTATAGATATTAGCTGATGATTTTCTACATGGTCCTCTTCAAAGTAATCATTATCTTAAATTTTGTGTTTAATGCCCTTCCATTTTAAAAAGTTGTTTTTAGCACATACACATTTATATACCAAGTGATACTAGTATATTGCTTAGTGTTGGATACTTTAAATTTTTATTGGAAAAGGATGTTATTCTGGATGTTTTAAGGACTTGCTGTTTTAATTCAACATTATCTTATAAAGTTTTAATTATGTTGATGTTTATAGTTACAGTTGACTTATTTTCAATGCTATATAATATTCTACCATATTAAACTATCACAGGTTATTCTGCAGAAGAAGGACATTGTGTTTGTTTTCAGAATTATTGCATTTGAATAGTGCTATGTGCATCTCCTGGTACACGTGAGCCAGTGTTTCTCCTGGAATAGAACTTCTGGCTCTTTGGATATACATATCCTAAATTCTGCTAGAAAATTCCAACCTGTTTTTTAGTTCTAGTTTTATATTCCTGTCAGCAAAGGTAGGAGAGAATCTGGGGATAATCATCTTCTCCAACACTTTCTATGGTCAGAACTTTTTATCTTCCAACAATTCAGTGGGTGTAAAGGGATATCATGTCCCTAGAGTCTTGATTTGAATTTTCTTGAATATTTATGTGCCTTATCCAGGACTGGCAGGCTACATGTTTTGTGCACAGTAACTCACTTTAAAGCTAATTTAAAAAGTTTTTTTTTTTAAAGGACCATTTGCCAGTTGGCAGTCAAGATGTAATTAGGATGTGCTCTAAGGAAAGTCATTCTTACAATGCAATAACAAGAGACTTGGCCTTGAAGCAGGAGGCTAAGCCACTGGTCCTGGATCCTTCAGTGGCTCCCTTTGTGACTTAGATAGAGACACCATTTTTCAATGTTTCCTTTTCTCATTAATTGAGGCTGTTGATCACTAAGGGCATGTTGTGGTCTAAGTTTTCATCATTTAATACATTACAGTATCACATTGATTCAGCTGTTTAAGTCATTTAACATTCATTTTCTTGTGTGACCTTTCCAACACCAAAGTGACAAAGGCAGAGCAAAGGTGAAATAAAAGCCTACACATATTGGTAGAATTCTACATGGTGTGTAGACAGAGTGTGACTATGGGGAGACCAGGAAATTCTTCAGGTCCATAGATATCTCCCTTCTGGCTTTAAAGCCTAAAATGTCATGATTACTGTGTCATTGCTATGATTCTTACAGGCCTTTGTGTCTCCATTAAAGTGCAAATGCCCCTGAAGGGGATGGGGAGAACCTTCAAACTCATGATCACCTTCCACAGGGACTGATTTTTCGAATTCTTTCCCATCAGACACCTGGTTAGAAACAGAGCCTTCAAGAATGGACACCTGGTTGATGTGGGGAAGACTTAGAGGGAGAAGAATGGTTGGAGGGAGAGGTGGGATAAGCCCAGAAAGCCCATCAGAGCTTCCTGGGGTCTCTTCAGTTGTTCCCCTGGCTAATCTCAGCCAAGACACTCCGAATTGAACTAGCCAAAAGTATGGAGCTAATGCTGCATCCTTGGAGGACAGTCTCCTCCAAGAACTAGCTAGAAGAAAAAGTACTATGTATATAAAGGCAGCCAACCAGCAGCAATCCTCCGTGAGCCTGCAAATCACTGCTGAAAGCCTCCAGCTCTCTGTAACAGTGCCTTTTGAGCAGAATTCTTTCTCATCCGGTCCTGAATCCCAGCCCAGTATACGCATATTGTGACCATGTTGAGGTGTGGACAGGCCCTGTCAAAGGACTTTAGCTGGGGCACTTGTGTTGGTTCCTCATCAGCTTGGTTTGACATCCAAACAACTCTTTAAAAATGTCGGCTCTGGCTTGGCTCACAAAGGGTGACATTGAATGTGTTTGGGCCTTCTCTGTTTTCCTCCGTCAAACACAAAAATCTGCCCTCCCCTCCCTTCTCAGGCAACTCCCCCAGCAACATGTTTTTCTGCCTTGGCTGACCCTGGCACCTTAACATGTCAGAAAGTTAATAAAATACTGTGGCTGTCATAACTCAAGGTTAAATGAAGTCTTCAAAACCTGTCCATTCAACGGATTTTTGTGTGTGTCATTTTCTGCAGCCTTTCTCTGGATACAGCTTGTCTCGGTTCATGGACATCCTAGCCGAGGGCCTTTGTCTTTGTTCAGTGTTGTGTTTAATTCCCCCTCTCATTCATTAATCATCCTTGGCCTATTTATACTGGTGGCAAGTATAGCTAACACACTTAATGCCCGCCTTTGTTTGGGTGGCACCCTTTGTGAGAACCAACGCAGAGCTAATTATTAACTGCAAAATGACATTAAAACTCTTAGATAAGCGCCAAATGCTGCATCTACTGAGACGCAGTTTTGTTTTAACCTTTAAGAGCTTGAGACCAGGCAACTGGAGTGGCTTTATTTAGCTATGAGTTCAGAGGAGCAATGCCAGCACTCAGATATTTAATGGAGGCGCTCCATTAAAGCTCAGCCAGGCAACCAAGTCAGGCACTCCCTATGCATCAGGAAGGCCCAGCTGGGGCCTCCAGACCTTAGCAAGTCCAAGTAGGGAGGGAGTCCACCTGAGCAACTCCAGCCTTTATATTTACATTGCCCATGGTTTGAAGATCTTTGTTGTCAACTTGGGGTGTTTTTTATACCTTCTAACCTGGATGATAGCCCTTTGCTAGTAAACATTTTGTAGAGTCAACTTTTTAGTTAGAGATTTCAGCCAGAGTTTATTACTTGGTCTCAGAGAGACTTTCCCTGACCACCATTTCTAAGGTTATCCCATAAGCCCCCAACCATCTCCACTCATATCTCATTACCCAGTTTTACTTTTTCATGGCATTTGTCAATATTTGTAATGATTTTATTTGTTTACACATTTCTTATCTGTTTGACCGCTGGGAGAATGTAAACTCCTGTATCTTAATAGAGCAATGCCTGTTACATACCAGGGCCCAATAAAGATTTATTATGTGACTCAGTGAATGAATAAATGAGTAGATGGGCAGGGAGACTGTTTTTAGTCAGGTAATGGGTCAGCCTTCTGTAATTGCAGGCACAAGGCTCCAATATTTGCCTCTGTCTATTCAACTGTATCCTTATTACAGTAGCATCTCCCACTATCCTGTGGCTAGTGACTGGCTAGTGCACTATGTTCTATCCCCTGTCACTGTTCCAGAGGACCCATGGGGCTTTACTTGACCTTATGATAACTTAACCTGTGGCTTTGTTTCTAGAATGTCCATTTCATGCCCTTCCCCAAATCTCCTTGTCTATACATTTTTTCATGTGGACAATTACTTGTCTCTAAGACATACATTAGGTGGTTCTTTGTCAGTGAGCTGGTACTTTCTTTGTGGTGTCTGTGATTTTCATTTATAAGTAGGTCTACTTATGACTTCTTTATTCGGTTTTATTGGTAAGTTTTCTGTTGTTGAGCCAAGGCCAAAGACTTTTAATTCAATAGCTTTATAATATCTTTAGATGTGTTAAGGTGAATTTCCTTACTTTGTCCTTCTTTAGGAGTAAAGAACTTTGACTTTCTCTGGCTCTTTGGTCTTTCATGTAAACTTCAGAACCAATTTGTATTTCACTAAAAATCCTATTGGAGTTTTCAATTAAACTGTTGTACCTTTAACCTGTAGATGAAACTAGGAAGAACTAAATCTGCCCATCTATAAAGATAATATGTACCTCTTTCTATTTGCATTTGTAAGTATAAAATTTGATGCTATTTAATATATTCACAGACTTGTACAATCATTACCACTATTTAAAAAAAAAAAAAAACAACAACATTTTCCTACTCCAATAAGAAATTTTAGCACACGCAAATTCTAAGCGGATTTCTGTCTTTATGCATTTGCCTATTCTGGAGATTTTGTACAAATGTATGGTCTTTTGTGATTAGCTTCTTTTAGTTAGCATAATGTTTTCAGGGTTCATTCATGTTGTATCACATATTAGTACTTTAATCACTTTTGTGGTGAAGTAATATTCCATGGCAAAGATAGATCATATTTG
Source organism: Noctilio leporinus (assembly GCA_004026585.1). Taxonomy (NCBI): domain Eukaryota; kingdom Metazoa; phylum Chordata; class Mammalia; order Chiroptera; family Noctilionidae; genus Noctilio; species Noctilio leporinus. The sequence continues at coordinate 195,794 of PVIW01001475.1, read as the reverse complement.
TCTATTAATCAGTTGGGTTTTTCCACCATTTTTGGCTGTTATAAATAATGCTGCTATAAGTATTTTTGTGTAAGCTTTTGTATAATACTGTTTTTTAATTATCTTGCATATATAGTTAAAAGTGGAATATTATTGGTCATATGTTAACTCATGTTTAACTTTTGAGGATCTGCAAAACTATTATCCACAGAGGCAGCACCATTTTATATTCCTATTAGCAATATATGAGAATTCCAGTTTCTCCATATCCCTGCCAATACTTGTTAGTTTGCATTTTTTAAAGTAGCTGTCCTATGGGTGTGAAGTGGTATCTCATTTTAACTTTGATTTTCATTTTGACAGTGGTTAATGATACTGGATATCTTTTCATGTGCTTATTAGCCACTTGTAAATTTTTTAGAGAATTATCACACCCTTTGCCCATTTTAAAATTATTTGTCTTTTTATTGTTGAATTACAAGACTTCCTTCTGTTTTCTGGATATCAAACCTTCATGAGATACACAATTTGAAAATATTTTCTCCTGTTCTATAGGTTATAATTTCACTTTTTGATAGTATCCTTGTTGCAAAAGTTCTGAATTGTGATGACATCCAATTTATCTGGTTGTGCTCTTTGTGTCATATCTAAGACACCATTGCCTAATTTAAAGTCATGAAAACCTACACCTATGTGGCCTTCTAAAACTTTCATAGTTTTAGCTTTTACACTTATGTCTTTGATTTATTTTTAATTAATTTTTGTATATGGTATGAGGTACAGACTACAAATTCTTTTGCATATGGATAGCCTTTTGTTTCTGCACTGTACGTTGAAAAGACTAGAGAGTAGGCATTTTTGTCTGGTTCCTTATTTTAAAAGGATTTTTCCTGTTTCTTTAATGTAATATTTATCAGGTAAAGATATTTTCTGTATAAGACTGATAATCTGAGGTTCCATCATATGGTAGGCTCTTCACTGGAATCTAAGGTTATCATAGGATTAATGTTATTCTTTTTATCATGAGTATAGTGCAGGGACCTAATCCTGGCAAAAGGGACTCAGTGCTACCTATAGGTAGAACAGTCACCAAGTGGGATGAGGATTAGGAACCTGTCATCACCCCCATTCACTAGAGTCGGTATTGCTGAGGCTTGGCTGGCTGACTTATAGGTGAAACTCAAATGTTTGGAAGTAGCTACATGGACTGTTGTGTTCAGAAATCTGAGGTTGCTCTGATGTCTCTGTGATTTATTAATGATATCTGACACCTGCATGAAAAGAGAGACAGACAGCAGAGACATATTTGCCATGCTTGTCCTGTGTTCTTTCTCTCTCTGCTCAATCTGATGTTCTTGCTCCTTTTTGCTTTAGATTGTCCCTGGATATAACCCCTTGCCTTTCTTTATATTGGATTTGACCATTTTTGTTTATTTGTTTCATGCTTGATCCTGACCCATGATGGATACATCCTCTTTAATACTTATGTAGTAGAGAACAAACTGACAAACTTTGCTAAGGCAAACATAGGCCTTTGACAGTCTAGGTATTCTATCCTGTTATCAGACCATTTGTCAGAGAAGCATGTCCCCATCTGGATTTGGAAAATCAGAGTGATATACACACACACACACACACACACACACACACACACACACACACATATATATATGGCTGAGAATGGCAATTAGCTCCTCTGGATCAAACAATATCATATTTGACCTGTCTTCCAAAATAAACAATTTAGGGAAATGGTTTGCAGTGAGGGAGACAGTCCTTCCTTTCTCTCTCTCTTTTTTCTCTTTTAAATGTTGTATTGTTTAGGTTATTGCCATTGTCCTACTTTTACCCTCTTTGCCCCCTGTCCACATAGCCTGTTCCCCAACTTCCATAATCAGTTCCCTCACCATTGTCCATGTCCATGGGGACAGAAAGAAAGAAGGAACTCCTACCTTTTGCAACCGCATGGATGGGACTGGGGACTATCATGCTGAATGAAATAAGCCAGTCAGCATAAAACAAATACCGTACGATCTCACCTATAAGAGGACTCTAATGAACAAAATAAACAAATGAGCAAAATAGAACCGAGGCATGAAATCATGAACAGGCTGACAGCTGTAAGAGGGGAGGAGGAAGGTGGGGACTGACTAAAAAAAGATGAAGTTATTAGTCAAAGAACATATACAGAGATAGTCCTTTCTAACGAGTCATGTAGGGAATAGGGTTTAAGGGTCAGAGGAGGCTTTCCCATGTCCAGAAGTCTCATATGCTATAGGGAGAAGATATTTCCAATGGTCTGGCGGTGTTCTTAGGAACGTCGTCTGTGGTACCAGTATTGCCCTTTCTGATGGCTTAGGATTCTGCTTTTCTGATCAAGTCTTTTTTTTTTTTTTTTTTCTGTTTTAAAGAACTTATTACCCAAAAGCTCTGATACATTGGATTAATTAGGGTATATATTCAGCATCAACAAGCTGGAACTTCATTTTTCTCTCATTGTTTGGTCCAGGTATAAATAAGGCAGGACTGGTGCAATGGCTCCACCATATGAGGGACCCTGATCCTTCTAGTTCATTCATGTATATACTTACAGTCTTTGTGGTAAAGACTCCCTGCAGCAGTATTCTAGTCAGTTGGAAAAGGAAGAAAAGAGAGCATACATATTTCCTTTAAGGGTACTGCCTTGATGTCATATAAAACTCTTCTGCTTTAAGTTCATTTGCTGCAAGCTATTCATATAACTGCAACTACTTGCACGTTCCTATCTGAAACCTGGCAGTTGTGTTACTAGAAAAGAATGGGAGAATAGATATTGTGGAACACTCAGCAGTTTCTGATGAATAATATTTTGTTAAATCAATAGGAAAAGCTAGGTCAAAAGAAAACAATATGAAAGTAAATTACCCTTGATCAAGACCATCAGGTCCAAGGCTTTGATGAGCTTAAAGGAAAAAGAACATGGACCTGGTTTTTCAGGAACTCATGAACTTCTATTTAACAGATATATTGCTGTGGGGGTACAGTTTTCCAGAGGTAACTGGAAACTTAGGATGGAATGGACATGTCTACAGTCTTTCACCTCTTCTCCCTAAGGGCTATTCAGAAGAAATGCTTTTATTACTTAATAGGACAGATCCTCAGTTGCTTGTTTAGCCTACAGACAGAGTTCCACTTACCTGAAAGCTATGTTATAGAGGAAATATATTAGTGTAGTAGATACTATTTGCATTGACTAATATCTGGTTTCTTTTTCTTTTTAAGGCTGAGGTATGAAAAGACCCTGTACAACTTTGGTGACCCTTCTTTCCAACAGAGGTCATTTTAGGGGACATCTTGTGTTTTGCTATAGTATAGTCACAGTATCAAAGTCACTGAATTACTAGACATATTCCCTGAAAAGTCAGACCCATAGGTGATATGGTTTTATTAAGATGGGGTGCTCCCATTCTGGGGTTTCTTGTTATTGTAACATAACCTAGTCTATTTTATTCCATTTAGCAAGCATTTATCCTTTTACAGCTATCAACAGAGCCTTCAATTGTGGAGTCCTGGAATGAACTTGAAATAGGAAATATCTCTGTTCTCAAATCCCTTAAAATGTAGCTAAGTTGTCCAATTATAGCAACTCAAGGATAATCATGAGCCAAGTCTAATATTGAACCGTGTTCTTAAAAGAGTGATTAGTGTTGGATGCAGTTCATCTGGGAAGACTTCCTCTAAGAGAGAAAAACAATCACTTTCTCCATCTGTGCTGGAAGAAAGTAACTCAAACACAGTCAGGAAAAGAGGATTTATGCAATGGAAATGGCTAACCCTGACAGCTTCTGGCTAATTGAAAGTGTCAATGTTATTGTGCTTAGGTTAATGGAGGCTTTGTTTAGCTTCTTGTCTGAGCTGGTTCCCCCATAAAGCATAGCAACCAGCCTTCTCCAAGGGCTCAGAAACCCAGAAGGGCATCCTTTTGGACCCTGAAAGCTTGCAGCAAACTCATGGGTTATGGGAACTCATCCTTATGTACTTCATTTCTCTTATATGGACAAAGCAGACTATTTCCTTCATGAATTAGAGTGAGTTGAAGACCTTGAATTGATTCCTTCATTGTCCTTTTCAAACCGTATCATAAGACATTGTAGGACCTTACATTTATTACTTCATTGTCCTTTTAAAACAGTGTCATGAGACATAAGACATAGGAATAGATGAGGAGAGTTGTTGAAAACATGTGGCCTTAACCAATATTTAGAGATCATTGCTAGGCCTACACGTCCCTGAGTTGCATCTTTGATTTACAGTATTGGGGAAGAATCATAGGCAGTTGGTTTAGATTCTTCATAATAGCATTGACAGGGCATGGCATGTCAGCTAAGGACTTAAGCCATAATATCTTAAGATGACAGAGCATTAGGCTTAGAGTAGAAAAAAAAAAAAAAAAAAGACAATTGGAATAACAGAACATTTATAGGAGAACAGGTAAAATCAAATTTCTTCCAACTTCTGTTTCCTTTAGAGACTTTTTAAATGTCACATGTTCTATTACATTACCTTCCTTGATGGATTAGACAGTCTTCAAAGGCAGGGAATGTAATACATTAATTGCTGGGTTCTTGGTGCCTAGCCTAGAGGAAAGCTTGGTTCTCAGTTAATATTGTTTGTATTAAATGAAAGTTCTGGAAGTCTTTGGTCTTGAAAGGAGAAGCCTAATGTGTCATGATCAAGATCTTCTAGATTGTCTGTGGGATGACTAGGTTAAAAGGGGATTTATTCATTAAGCCCTAACTACCGAGTTGGGAGACCCCTCTTTGAAAGTTAATCAAGATAAATGTACAACTAAATAAAAGATGGTTTATTTTCCACATCAGGAAACAAGTTCTTGAATTTAATTTTATAGCAGGTAACAGTGGAAAAATTTTTTTTCAAAGTATATTTTAAATTGAGGAATAGTATAGGTTTAAGTATACCTTAACTGAAACCTTGATTTGGACCTCCAAAATTAGATCATCTAGCTTTCAATGACACCTTTTGTAGCATTTGTGGTAACAAAAAAACAGCTGAACTGGTCCAGATTGTTTTCTTAGTAGACATTCCAACTATATCTTACCTCATTTCTGCCCATTTGTCCACGTGAATTCCATGTCCTGGAGACTTTGATTTATACAATGTACTTTGGACAAACTACTTTTTGTTCTGTTTTTTTTTTTTTTTTTTAATTTTTTAAAAAAAGATTTTATTTATTATTTTTAGAGAGAGGGGAAGGAAGAGAGGCAGAGAGGGAGAGAAACATCAATGTATGGTTGCCTTTCACCTGCCTCCAGCTACAGAGCTGGCTGGAGACCTGGCTTGCAACCTGATTATGTGCCCTGGCTGGGAATCGAACCAGCAATCTTTGGGTTCGCAGGCCGGCACCTTATCCACTATGCCACCAGCCAGGGCTTTTCTTCTGTTTTTTTTATGCATCCTTTCCCCCTTCTTCCTGCGAACATTTCTTGCTTTTCTAATCCAGGTCCCAGTGACTTCTCCCTTCCTACAGACTAATAGCAGATCTAAACTCTACTGATAGTTTGCCGTAAACCACTGTGAATTATTATTTATATTTTAAGCACCAATTCTATTTCCACAAATTTAATGCTAGGAAGTACATGATCCCCTTATGAGTTAGCTTGAGTTCTCAGCTCAGGGTATTACAAAATGAAAACTGAGGTATATATATAATTTAAACTGCTACTAAGAAGTATAGAAGACATAAAAAAATGTCCAAATTAGTAACTTATGTTACCACATTTCTAAAGATGCAACCACCTTTAAAAAGTAGATGTTATGGATTGACTCATTTAATATCAAAACTGAAAGAAACCTTGAAGGTTATTATGTTGAAATCTCACCTACTTCTGATAGAGGTACAACACTGAGAAAATCAATTTAGCAATAGTAAAAATGTTAATACTCCCAATAAACCAGCCATTCCCACACATAGGTATATGTCCTATAAAGAAGATTGGACATATGTATAAGGTCACATTGTTTAGCTTGAGTACTCAGCTCAGGACATTGCAAAATGCAAACTGTTATATAAAACTATTACTAAGAAATAAAAGAAGACATTAGAAATGCCAAAATTAGTAACTTATGTCATATGTTAACACAATTTTGTGGGAAAAAAAAAGGTAACAAAATAAGTGTTCATTAATTGGGGATTAGATAAAATGTAGTTTATTCATGAAGTAGAATTCTAGACAGATACTAAAATTAATCAAAGGGAATAGATCTTGAAGAAAGTTACATGGTAATTAGAAAAAATATATACAATATCCTACTATTTTTTTAATCAAAACAATAATCTTGTTTCTGGATAAGCATCCATGTTGTAAACTTTAACAATTGCCTTGTGTACTTTATTTAATTTTGAAAATATATTCTAAAATGATCATACTAAAAATAAAACAACCATCTAACATACGTAGTTGCAAGTGAAAAACTCATATCAATAATTATGCTGGCTATGTGGACAGGGCTTGGGTCCTGTTATATTTTGAACAAAATAAATATTAAAATTCTCATGAGATGCTTAAAAATTTTGAACACTGAATACTTAATGTCAGTAAGTATTAAGTTTTGTTAAGTGTAATAATGGTGTTATAGTTATATTTCTAAAATGCAGAAGTCCTTATCACTTAGATATACCTAGGAATATGTAAGGAAGAAATTATATGATGTCTGGGACTAGCTCAAAAAAAGTCTTCTTGGGAGAAAAGGAAATGGATGGAGTTGGGTGAAATAGAAGTAAGATTAGCTGTATGTTGATTTACAGATACATGGAAGGTTTATTATATTATAGTCTCTACACTTGTGAATATAATTTCTTGGGAACTTCCCACCACCAAAAAGAGTTTTTAAAATAGACCTGAGAAAATAGTTTTAGGAACAATACTCCTTGTCCAGTGCTCTTTGCAGTACATCCCAGTGAGACAGTAATGGGCTGCACTCCCTGCATTGTTCAGAGTAAGCGAGGGTCCAGAAGCAAGTTTTGCTTGAGATTATTTTCCTGCTAGAGAAAGTTTCGTACACAGAGTAATTTTTATACATCAAAATAGTCCACAATTGGGCTGTCAGCTCTAGTCGCAATGTATCTCAGATTTCTTTTTCTTTCCAAACAAGCCAAAATAACAAAGTGATGTGATTGAGAGCGTAGGGCCGGAAACATTCGTCAGCAACCACAGAAGGTGGGAGGTTACTCATTCCAACTTTATGATGTCCTGAGAAACTGTGTGATAAGGGAAAAGACTAAAAAAATAAATGAGAGATAACTGAGATAATGGGAAAAACAGAGGGGAACAAGACAACACTCAACTCTTTGGCTTGAGAAATTTATTACACCCAGGAAGATAAATTGAAGAAACATGAAAAAGGAAAGAGATCTTGTCTCTGCCTCATGTATTTCTCTTTAAGTGAATGAGCAATAATACAGAAATAAAAGAGTTCAAAACAGAGCTGTGTGCTCAGCCAAAATCATGGCTCCTAATGATTTTCTACTTTGGCAGAAGCCTCACACGTTGTACTTGAGCAGTTTTCTTGATTTTGAATTATATGTGTAATTCATCCTGATCAGAATGTGGTCAAGGAGCCAAGATTCAGTTGCCAGTCAGAATGAGAATGCTGGTCCTGTGCTGTAAGCCAGCCTTCCTTCCTCACATCAGAAATGTCTCCACTGTCATCAGTTTGGACAGTTCTGGGAAACAAACAAACAAATAAAACTTGTGAAATCAGTTGTTTGGAGTCATCTTGGCAAATAAGCTGTCATATTACATATTTTCCTTTTCTACTAGAATGTTCTAGTGGAGACACACACGCAGGCTAAGGTATTGAAACTAAAAATGCATGAAACAAGTAACAGTGAAAGAGGGGCACTGATTCAGCCAAGGGTCTGTTAAGTGAGTAGCTGGTCTTGTTTTTTGTAACAAGACAGAGGAAGACGAAGGGGGATGAGAGAGGCCTAGGGCTAAAGGTGGTGCCTCAGAAAATCTAACCAAAAGAGGAGCATTTGTTGCTACTGATTCTACTCACTGAATGCAGTGGGAATAAAGTCAGATTCCAGCAAGTTTGTTTTTATTTATTTCTTTTTTATTGAATTTATTGGGGTGACGCTGGTTAACAAAATTATACAGGTTTCAGGTGCACAATTCCACAACACACCATCTTTACACTGTATTGTGTGTTCACCACCCAAAATCACGTCTCCATTCATCATGATTTACCCCTTTATGCTGTCCTCTTTGTTTTTAAATAGCAGCTGAACTTCAGTTCAAGTTTCATAGAGCTTCCTTTTTTCAGGGTGTACAACATATTCTTCAATAACTAAATTTACAGTCTTTCTTTGTTCATCATTTTTGTTTGGTTTGTTTGTTTACCTCTGAATAACCCCAGCTGACAGAGCATTCTGCCAATCAATCACAATCATATGTGTGAGGGTTTTTTTTTTAAGTTCAGCCTATTGTAATAACTCAAGATACTAGTCCATTCTACAAGTATTGTTTGCACGTCCTTAAGTTTTGTTAAGACACTCAGTTTTGTGGTTTACTCTCAGGCAGAGCTAAATCAGTACGGGAGATGCTTTCAAGAAGTTTGTTTAGGAAGATAGATAGGTTTGTAGGTAGATGAATGGATGAATGGATATGTAAGGGCAGGAAGTGAGGATGGGAGAGGGAGAGGAAAGGAAAGAAGAGACAGAGAAAGATCAGGATCAGTCTTGAATCTCCCATTAACTAGTCCTATGAATTTGGTCAATTTATTTAACAAACCTCTTTGACCCTCACATTACTTAAGTAGAAAATGCAGATAACAACATCTGCCACGTTAGGTTGTTATTAGAACTGTAACTAATGATACTTTAAAAAATAAGACAAAGAGACATATGTATATGTGTTTTTAAAATGAAATATTTCCCCTTTCCAAAGTAAGTATTTTCATAGTTCTGTCATTATAATGCCAAATTTTAGTTTTATAAAAAGCTCAGAAAAGACAAAAAGACAGTTAGTTCTCTGGGCCCAAGTAAACACATGGGAAATTATGTTAATAACATTAAAATGTGAGCTTCTTGTGACAATAGTGACATTATTGGAACATAAATGGCAGCTCACTCAGCATCTCCTTGTAACTGTATCAAAGAAAGACCGTCGTAGCTTTGTTCTCAGTGTGACCCACTTGGGGTTTGGCTGCTTGTTGATGGATATTATCATTTTTAATGTCAGTAAATAATGTGATGTCAGACAAATGACCTGTTTCCTTTCTGTAGTACAAAGCTCATTTATCTCTAGGGAGTTTCAGTGAGTAGAGAAAGCTGAGTGAGACCAAGTGTTTCCGAATGTGCAGGATTAATTCTGCTTAACGTGCATCCCAGGCAGTGAGGCTAAATTCTAAATGTACATCTGTTAAATCAATGAAAGTATCTGCTTTTACCATTGACTTTGTTTTACTGATTGAAGCAAAACAGAAAGTAAACATTTTTCTCAATTTGAAAAAAATGATAATCATAAAGCTTTACTGTGTAATTACTATCTAGAAGACATATTTCTACTTAACTAACTCATACTTGGTTGAGCCCAATCTATTGCAGCTTTAAGGCATTATAATGGTATAAAACTTAAGGATCCAAAAGATGTATTTCAGTTGACTTCACTCCTAATAGCTTTGGGGATCACAAAAAAAAAAAAAAAAAAAAAAAGAAAGAAAGAAAGAAAGAAATGTGGTAGAGTTTAAAAGGTTCTGGAATTATAACAAATTCTCATCACTTAGATTCTTGGACTACAGTGTCTGATACCTTCCTAAGATGCCAACTGGAAAGCCCCCACCTTTTATTTTTTAGGATGAGCTTATCTCTTCATCTCTTTTTTTATTAATATACATTTAACTAACACCACTGGAATGCCATCTCATGTGATGAGACATTGGTCAAGGCAAAATGAGAACAATTTGCTTTTCTAGAAACTATCAATTAGGCTGACAATAATCCTACTGAGTTTTTTTTTAATACACTAAAGATCACTTTAGGGCATTGCCCTAAGCAAGCAGCCTTCTGGAGTCTTCTAAGGCCACTCATGAAATCTCAGAGAACCAAGACTCTTTAGAGATCATTTAATGCTAATATCTAATTTTTAAAAAAAGATTTTATTCATTTTTAGAGGGAAGGTCAGGGAGGGAGGAAGAAAGGGAGAGAAACATCAATGTATGGTTGCCTTTCACCTGCCTCCAGCTATGGGCCTGGCTGGAGACCTGGTTTGCAATCTGATTAGCTACCCTGGCTGGAAATCGAACCAGCAACCTTGGGTTCACAGGCCAATGCCAATCTACTGAACCACCAGACAGGGCCCTGAACATCTAATTTTTTAATGAGAAATCAGACATTAGGAATTTTCTCTGGGTCAAAAGGTTAGCTTGCAGTGTAGAAGATTGAATACAAAAAGTTTGTGTCTTTACTATGACAAAGTTTGTTTTCTTTATTTTAAATAGTGACATGTCTGCTAATGATTTGATGATTAAAATGTGTTTGAAAAATTTGCAGGTTCATACTTATCAATTCTGTCAAATTATAGAACTGGCAAGGAGGGTAGGAAAGGTGTTTATTTTGGTCTCCAATGAGTAGTGTCCATAAAGACAGCCTGTCAACCTGCTTTTTCTAGAATAGAGGTAGGAAAAATAAAGCCCATGGGCCAGATATGACCAGTGCCCTGTTTTTGTACAGCTGAACTGAGAATAAGTTTTAGATTAGTAAAAGGTTATTTTTTAAAGTGTAATGTGATGAAGACTATATATGACCTGCAAAGCCTAAGGCATTTATTATCTAGTCCTTTACAAAAAAAATTTGCTGATCTCTGGCTAAATATTCAGAAAACGAGACTGTGACCTGCCTTGTAGATTTCACAGTCCCTTTTTTGTTTTGTTATTTTATATTCTTAAAATAAGCATCATGAATTACAGGAGATAGAAGACCCAATTTAAAAGCTTACCTATTTGCGGCCAATTTTTGGAATTGTGTTTTGTCCTTAGGAATGAACCACCTACGTTATGAATTATAAATTAAGTACTGAGCTGAAACCTGGGCAAATCTCTCACTCTCTGTTCTTCCAAAGAGAGCTTTTGCTGACTTTTTAGCCACAGGATTTTGAATTCTACAATTTCTCACCAAAACCACATCCATTTCCTGAATTACCTCAAAATAGCTTTGAGGTCCAGGAAAATCTGGTTAAGGAGTTCATGTACCACATTACTAGGAACCCATCTGGGTCATGCTGGGTTTCCTATGTTGATTGGCAGGCCATATTCTGGTGGCGGTACATGAAATGTGACCTGTGGGTAGAATTATGCACTGGAGTTCTCCTGACTTGAATTTCCAGATCTGAGCAGTGGTTCTCTCCAGCTTCTTTGCCACTACTGTTTTGAACAACTTTGTTCAAATGAAAGCATTGCTTTGGATCTTGATGATGATGTTTGGCAATTACTTTGCATCCAGTAATAAGTTTAAAGCTTAGGGAGTTTGAGAATAAAGACAGCAAGAAAATGAAAGGACAGAGGGCCAAGGGTAGATAGTCCTTCTCAACAGAAACTGTGTGTTTTAAAGGCTTTATTTCTTTTTTAACATATTTGTTTGGACTGAAAATGAAATGTGACATCAGAAATTTATTTGGGAAAGGATAATAGACAGTTGTTAAGGAATATCTATATGCATCTTACTATAATCATATTTTACTTAAAAAATCAATGTAATGTCATCAGATTTATTTCTATGTCCCTTGTCCACATGTTCTTCTGCTTCACATTGTTAAAATTAGATCTTATTGCCCTGGCTGGGTTGATTGGAGTATCATCCACTATATCAAAAATGTTGCCCTGGCTGGTAGCACAAGGGATAAAGTGCCGGCCTGTGAACCCAAAGGTCGCTGGTTCAATTCCCCAGCCAGAGAACATAACCAGGTTGCAAGCCATGTCTCCAGGCAGGTCCGTGGCTGGAGGCAGGGGAAAGGCATTGATCTTTTGCCATTCATTGATGTTTCTGTCCTTCTCTTTCTCTCTCCCTTCCTCTTTCTGGAAATAATGAAATCTTTAAATACATATATTTTTTAATGTTATGGGTTGGATCCCCAGTTAGGACTCATACCTAGGTGTGGGTTCAATTTCTGGTCAGGGTGCATACAGAAGGCAACCAACTGATAGATGTTTCTCTTTCATATCAATGTTTCTCTCTGTCTCTCTCTGTCTCTCTGTCTCTCTGTCTCTCTCTCTCTCTTTCTCTTTCTCTCTCTCCCTCCCTCCCTCCCTCTTCCCCTCTTCCTCTCCCCCTCTCCCTCTCCCTCTCCTTCTCCTTCTCTCCCCCTCTAAAAAATAACAATCAAAACATCCTTGGATGAGGATTTTAAAAAATAGTACAAAATAAAGTTAGATCTTATTTTATCATTGGCTTTGAAATTCTAAATATATGTATGCACTCCATGAAATTATTTTCCTTTTTGGAGCCAATACATAATATAAAACAAAAACAAACATCAGATAAGGTATTAACTATATAGGTACTTTATGAATTATGGTTGAAATGCAGAGAGGAAATAAGGAAATCCAAGGAGGGGAAATATGTCATGGAAACCATGTTATGGGGAGTTAAGAACTATTGATAATCAGCTTCCCTTTCCTTGGAATAGCTCCTTTTAGCATGCCCCCTGGTAATTCTAAAGTTATTGGCAGGCAAATTTGGTACAAGTACTTCAATTGAATCAAATCTGATATGATTTTTTGGCATAAAATTGGATCTCATTGCTACAACTAACCATTCCTCACTGTTTTCAGTTCCCAGAATAATTCAGCTCAAGGAAGTACTGACATTTATGTCTGAATCCATCTAGTTTCCATCCTGTGAGGAAAACGTCTTAAACAGCCTCAAGTTACCATCCTCAGAGCCTCTAAAATATTCTCTCCCTCACAGGTGGCAGAGCCTTTTCATGCTGCCTCTCCTATTAGATCTTCTCTTTTATAGCCTACTGATGTCTTTAAAAAAAAAAAGATTTTATTCATTATTTTCAGAGAGAAGGGCAGGGAGAGAGGCAGAGAGGGAGAGAGAGATCAATATATGGTTATCTTTCATCTGCCTCCAGCCACAAACCTGGCTGGAGACCTGGCTTGCAACCTGGTTTGCAACCTGGTTATGTGCCCTGGCTGGGGAATTGAACCAGCGACCTTTGGGTTTACAGTGATCTTTTCTTTTACAGCATACTGAAGGGCCCACTGATGCAGCCCTTCCAGTGAGGTAGATAGGGAGCTGGTCATAGGGTTGATAGTTAAATAACCAAGGCTCTATATTAGCATTTCTGAGGAAGAACAATGCAAGTCTACATCTTCCAGAGAAGAGACGGAAGCAAGGTTGGTTTAATCTCTGTGCCCCAAGAGGTCTGTTGAGGTCTAGTCATAGCCAGAGGTTCTCTTGGATCATGGGCTTTTTAAATATTTTATTTATTTGTTTGTTTTGGAGAGAGAGGGGAAAGGAGGGAAAGAGAGGAAAAAACATTGATGTGTGAGAGAAACATCTGTCAGTTGGTTCTTACATGAGCTCCAACTGGAGACCTGGCCTACAACCCAGGCATGTGCCCTGACTAGGAAGTGAACTGGTGACCTTTTATTTTTGTGGGACAACTTCAACCAACTGAGTCACACTCAATAGGGCCAATCATGGTTTTTAAAAAGAAATCAAGCTCAGTATTTTGACAAGTTCAAGGTTCTCTAGGTTTTAAAAGTTAGTGGGGGAAAAAAAGATTATAGTTTAGTTTGACTAGTAAAACTAATAGACTCCAAAAATGGTATGTGATAAGAGAAGATATTTTAATTGTCATTTCTGCTAGGATAGTTCTTCATTGTTGAGGTACCCCATGCATTCTATGAGGTTTAGTTTCCCATTCCTGTCCACTTACTCCATAGTCACTGGGAAAGACAAAACAATGCCCTAAATTTTTTAGTCAGCTCCTAGTGGTAAAATATCACCTCAGATTGGAAAATACTGTTATGGCCTCATCTCTAGATGACTTCCCAATGAAGCTTGCTGTAGCTTGCACCTGAGAATATCCAGAGAGGATGCTGAAAAATAAAATAATCAAGGATTTAGGCTGTAGACTTTCAGTCATTGATTTGGCTGATCCTGGTTCTCACACAAATTGCAAGTCATTTCATATTCAGAACTCAAAAAGGCATTAAAGGTAGAAGATGAAGAACATTCCCCTCACCAAGGTGTCCAGGAAGGCATAGACTGGACTAATCAATGTGTTTTCAACATAGAGAAACTTCAGATTTGAGGAAAACTGAAACCAATTTGTCCAAACTGCCACCTAGTGAGTGATGCCTTGATAAACAGGAACATCCTCAGTGTTAGACCATCAGTCTGTCTTTAGTCTAGGCTCAGGGTTATGTTTAGTTACTACAAATTCTTGTGTTGGGCCTCTGGGACTGGTCTGTAAGAAATATGGTAAATTTGTTCTCCGTAGTTATTGGCTCATTGATTCAGGGACTGTTGGAGTTTGTTCCAGCTTTTACAACTAACTAGTTATGTGGCCTTGAGCAAGTTCCTCCACCTCTCTGGGCCTGCCTCAGTCTCCCAGCTATAAAGTGGAAAAACTATCGCTTCCAATTATAAGAGTTTTTGGCATTCATGAGTTAAAACATACAATGTACTTAGAAGAGTACCCAACACTTGGTTAATGTAAGATATTTAGTAATGTTATGCCTGTACTAAATTTGGAACAGGATTAATATTTAGTTTTGTCTCATGTACAGAAATGCATTTACTCCCCACAAAGAGGCAAAAAATTTGTGCTGATACCTGCAGCTACATCTGTGTCTAAAGAGAGAAGCTAGTTTTAAAACCTTTTGTCTTTAAGTTTATAGTTGAATGGGAGCAGTAGCCTGAATTTCTTGTTTTTTTTTTAAATTTTTATGAAGTATTTTTAAGCTTATATATAAACATAATTGACATATAACATTATGCATGTTTAAGGCATACAACATGTTGATTTGATAGTTATATATTACAAAATGCTTATTATCATAGCCTTAGCTAAAATCTCCATCATATCGCATAACAACTATTTCTTTTTTATGGTAAGAACATTTAAGGCTTATTCTCTTAACTACTTTGGAGCGTATACTGCATTATTGTTAACTACAGTCATAATGCTGCAAATTAGATACCCAGAATTTATTCATCTTCTAACTGGAAGTTTGTAACTTTTGATCAACATCTCCCTATCCCCCTACCTCAGCCCCAGCCCCTGGTAATCACCATCTTCTCTTTGTTTCTATGGATTTGACTTTTTTAGATTACATATATAAATGATATCATATAGTATTTCACTTTCTCTGTCTGACTTATTTCACTTAGCAGACTGCTCTCAAAGTCCATTTATGTTGTTGCAAATGGCAATATTTCCTTCTGCCTAGTGGCTGAATATTCCTGTGTGTGTGTGTGTGTGTGTGTGTGTGTGTGTGTATGTGTAGTAAGTCCTCACTTAATGCTTGATGTTGATAGGTTCTGCAACTTTAAGTGAAATGGTGTATAAAGAAGCCAATTTTACCATAGGCTAATTGCTATAAATAAGAGTTAAGTTCCTACGACTTCTTACCAGTATTATAGTGAAATGACATTGAACAGAACATCATTATCTGAGAATCTACTGTATACATAAAACATCTTCCTAACTCATTTATCCATTGACAAACATTTTATTTTCATATCTTGGCTATTGTAAATAATGTTGCAATAAACATGAAAATACAGGTATCTCTTTTATATCTTATTTTTATTTTATTGTTTATATGCCCAGGAGTGGGATTGCTGGGTCATGTGATTCTATTTTCAATTTTTTGAGAAAATTGCATACTATTTTTCATAGTTGCCGAACCAATTTACATTCCCACCAAGAGTGCACAGGGTTCCCTTTTATTCACATCCTCACCAACACTTGTTATTTTTTGTCTTTTTGATGACAGACATTTTAACAGATATAAGGTGGTATTTCATTATAGTTTCAACTTACATTTCCTTGATGATTATTAAGGTCAAGCATCTTTTTATGTACTTATTGGCCATTTTCATATCTTCATTGGAAAAGTGTCCATTCAGTTCCACTGTTCATTTTTAAATTAGATTATTTTTGTTGTTGTGATACATCACTAATAAAATGAAGATAAAATTCATATGATAACCTCAATAGATGCTGATAAAAGCATTTAATAAATTACAGCATTCTTTCATAATGAAAAACACTCAACAAATTGGGTATAGAAGGAATATATCTGAACATAATAAAGGCCATATATCACAAACCTACAGCTAGTATCATAGCAACAAAGAAAGATTTTTCTCTAAGATCAGGAACAAGACAAATGTGCTCACTTTTATTGCTCCTATTGAACATAGTAATAGAAGTTGTAGCTAGAGCAATTAGGCAAGGCAAAGAAATAACAGACATCTAAATAGGAAAAAATAAAATTATCTATGTATATATGATCTTCTAAAGAGAAAATCCTAAGAATTCCTCCATAAAACTGTTAGCACTAATCAATGAATTCAGTAAGGCTGCAAGATACAAAAATAAATATACGAAAATTTGTTGTCTATCTAGACACTAACATGAAATTTCTGAAAAAGAATAAAAGACCAATTCTACTCATAATAGCATCAAAAACAATAAAATATTTAGAAATAAAGTGAACTAAGGAGGTGAAAAATCTATAAGCAGCAACTGATTAAAGAAATTAAAGAAGACACAAACAAATGGAAAGGTATCCTGTGTTTATGGTTCAGAAGAATTAATATTGTTAAATTGTTTATCCTACCCAAAGTCTTCAATGCAATCTCTATCAAAATCTCAATTGTATTTTTCACAGAAATAGAAAAAAAATGATAAAATGTGTATGAACTGCAAAATGCTATGAATAACCAAAACCATCTTAAGAATGAACAAAGCTAGAGGTATCACATTTCAAACTATACTACAAAACCATAGTAATCAAAACAGTATGGTGCCACATGAAAATGGATGTATAGACTAATAAAACAGAATTGAGAGACTAGAGATAAACCCCCACATAAATAGTCAACTAATATTTCACAAGGGAGCCAAGAGTACTCAGTGGAGAAAGGATAGTCCCTTCAACAAATGGTGTTGAGAAAAAAGTATAACCACATGGAGGTAAGGGATTAATATCTAAAGGTACCGACTTTCATGTTGTACTTGCCTTTAGATGACATTGTCTTTAGGCCTTTCTAAAAAGAGAAGGAAAGAGGCCTCTATCTTCTACCTTCCTGAAATTAGTTAAGTTAGAGTTAATGGGAAGCTCACCAAGCTCATTGGTGTGATTATTCCCCTCCACTGCCCATTGCTCACAGCTTCACTTTAAAACTAGCAGTGAGTGAAAAGGGGGAAAGAAAGTAATAAAGTTATAAGCAGAAATCAATATCAATGGGCTCTACTAATGTCCAACCAGAACATATCTATCCTTCTGGCCTCAAACTTGTAAGTCATAGGGGTAAGTAGCAAGATGCCAGCAGTGTAGGACCCATCAACTCTCATCAAGTATGTGAAACTTGGGAAAATTAGAAAGATCATGGATTTTAAAGTCAGAGAGACCTAAGTTCAAATCCAGGCTTCACCATTTATTGAATACATTACTTAATATCTCTGAATCTTAGAGATGTTATGAGAGTTAAGACTCTTTTGAGGCTGGAAGTAAAATACATAAAATACCTGGTACATAGCAAGCACACAGTACCTCTGGTTGTGGTAGCAGCTCATTTTTGTTGGGATGCTACATCATGATGGTTAAGAGCTATGGCTCTGGACAAAGAGAGCTTGGATTCTAATGTAGGTGATGTTTCAATTCTCTTTTTGAGAATTTGCCTCATTTTCTAGTCTGTGCAATAGGACTAAAAGTATTACCTATCTCAAAGAGTTATTGGGGAGGTTCCTTTGAATTAATACATGTCTAGGTCTTAGATTAGCACCCAGCACACAGTAAGTTTTCAATATTAAATTGAAATTAATAAAATTTCCAAAATTAATAAAATATTAAGTATTACTATTAAAGCTATTCTTGTTTTTGTTTTTTTTTTCTGCCACTGATATTTTTACCATTGTTGTTATTGACCAGCCAACTAAGGCTGTGAAATCCTATCAAGAAAGAAATCCTATCTGGCAAGAAAGATTCACAAACTAGGTGAAGACAACAGATAAGAGAGGATCTTGGAGCCCTCATGGTTGTTCAGCCTCTAGTTGAAAACAAACCTATCTGGCCCAGGCTAAATAAGGAGAGGGGAGTACAACTGCCCCTGAGGGAATGAAGCCTTTGAGGACCAGGAGGGCAGGCCCTGACAACAATCAGTCTTGGATATAGATATATTTCGTTAGAGATGCTCTCAGTTAATGTCAGATCATTCTGAACAGTAATGGGATGCAGTGTGAATGGAGACCTGGGCTATAATTGAGAGCCAAGTGTCCCTGTCAGTAGATGATGGCACCTGAATGACAGTGTGACAGAAAGTAGAAACAAGGCCACATCTAGCTGCTCTGCCTGCCATGGTGACAAACACCATTCAGATTTCTACCTGGCTGGGAATAAATGGGCCTGCGGAGGCCTTTCAGACTGTGTATTCTGTGCTACTGACTTCTTTCAGCACTTCCTCTTTTGCCATTTATAGTCGCTCGCTGTTTAGACAGAGCAGCTCATATCCTGTGGACAGATGATAGATATGTCATATCTCTGAAAAACTATTTGTCTTCCACAGGTGTATGGGCTTCCTTCTAAAGCCAGCAGGTCACATGGCACTTTTCAACACTCTCTTCTGTACCAACTTGGCATCCAGCATCTATCAAAAGGGAAATCTTTCACATGCAATTATGATAGAAAATAATGGTGATGAAGTGTTGTGTACCAAGAAGGGATGAGATCAAAGGGAAGTAATGAATACTGACTACAACAGAAAGGCAACTTCAACTCCAGAAGTTGTTTGGGATCATGTAGGGCATGATGCTGTTTTAGAGCACACACCCGTGTCCATGCAGAAGAAATGGCCACACATAAAATCACAGGCACAGATTCTCTTAAAATAATAAATTGCGGGCACTGACTGTAACCCAAGAGGGGTTATGGGGGGTATGTAATTGTATCAAAGCAACTGATTCTTCCTTCCCCGTAATTCACACAATCCATGTCTCCTCCAGATCCATCCAGTTAGTGGCACCATGTCAGCTCTCCAAGAGCTTGATTTACGCACATTGAGGTTGATATTCTAATGGCGTTTTCCAGAGCACATGGCCTGGACACCCAAAGGCTTGTTGTTTCTCATTGAACTCTGGTTGGTCAAGGGAAAGAGCATAGCCTGTTAAAGTTGACAAATGAGGCTGCTTGTCATTGGAGGCTCCATAGTCACGTGTGTGCTCATCACAACAGCACCCTTTTTAATTGGAGAAGGATCTTCCTACCTGCTACATACATTTCCTGGCAACAGCTATCATCTTGAAAGGATACATCACATGCCAGCCTTTCAAATCTCAGAAAATGGTTGCCTGGGTCAATTTAGCAGAGGTTTCAGATTTTGTATCTAGTCCCTTGTTTTGGGATATTATAGGAAAAGACAACTATTTTTAACCAACTGTAGGTAAACAAGTCTGGAAAGACATATAATTGTACTAGATTCAGTAACAAAAAATGCAATAATTCAAAGGCAGTGTCAAAGTTTTGTCAAATATCTAAGTTTTTTTAAATTTAATTTTATTATTGTTTTATTACATCCATCCCCTTTTACCCCTTCAACACCCACCCACTTCCCCCCAAAGTCAGTCCCACTTGTTGTCCATGTCCATGGATCTTCCATACCAGTTCCTTGACTAAACTGCTCCCCTTCTTTGCATCCTCCTCTCCCCTCCCAACTGCCCCCTCCTGTCTGCCCACTGAAGGTCTATTCATTGTGTTCATGTATCTGGCTCTGTTTTGCTTGTTTGTTTTGTTCATTATTGTCCCATAATGGGTGAGATTATATGGTATTTGTCTTTCACTGACTGGCTTATTTTACTAAGCATAATACTTTCCAGTCCCTAAGTTCTTATTTTAGTGAAAAATTAAATATAGTTAATATAGTTAAAAGATACTCAACTATTTGAAAATGGCTCAGATTTCTAAGTTAAAATTCTTCTAAGTTAAAAATTCTTTTTTTACTATTGGGTAGATCAGCAACCCTTTTGCCCCTTTTGCAAATGTAAAGATAGTTGAGTGTTCAGTTTCAGAAGTCATAAGGCCTACCTCAGTAAGAATGAAAGGATAAGTAAGGAGAACCCGCATTTGTTGATGTCTGCTCTCTGAGTTGACTTCATCTTCACAAGGACCATTTGACGTAGATGATATGGCCATTATTCAGGTGAGGAAACCAAAATGAAGTGAATCAGCACAGGTTTGCCGGATGATGATGAAACTGGTGTTGAATTCCCATTTTGTCCTGTTTCAAAATTAGCATTCTACCACCTTTGCTTTCTCACAATGCTTAACCCACTTTGGGTGTTTATCATAGGCTGGCTCTTTCTAAACAAAGGCTGTGGACCTGGTAGTACCCAGATGCTTATGCAGATGTGTCCTGGTAGCAACTGTAATGGGATTTCTGAATGAAATGTGACTCTGCTCTCCAGAGGAATAGTACCATAATGCAGAGGGCTCTTGCAGTCCTATGTTTCCAGATTCTCAAGGACTCTACATTGGAAATATAAACAGGCGTTCATTGAATTTGTCAGTGGGTCTGAGTGAGCAATGTATTTTACAGAAGACTTCAGAGTAAGGCAGACTGACCATGGTGAAGACTTCTTGGCTACCTCCTCACATCCTCCGTGGATGTGAGGAGGTCAGAAAGCCTTTCTGGTCTAGATTCTCACTCTCATGTGGCTCTTAATTTTCCACCAGTGTCCCTATTGTGCCTTTACAAACATATCAAGCTATAATTAGCTAAGTGAATGCTGAAGCATTTTCACCCATTAACACTTGCTCAGGAGTTAAATCATTAGAATAGAGCAATGTTTTGAATGAAATGGGCTCAAGAGAGATGAACTGCAAAAGAAAATGAAAAGGAGAGCCATTAGCAGCCAAGGGAGATTCCAGAGGGTGCTGGAAAAATAGTGGGAAAGAAGGCTCCTGTGAATTGGGGATGGGGGTAGGAGTAAAGAAATTGTTCCTTCCTTGACAATTTTGCCTAAGGCCAGCTTTGCTTTGTAAATCTCATGGGATCATCTTGCTCACTTCAAAGGATCTGGCCCCACCAGAAGAACAAAACAATATTTCTCTCTGTGGCAACTTGACATTGCAGCTGTCATCACAACTGTATCCAGAAAAGCAGCTTATTCAAGTGGCAGCTTGTTCCTTGAGGCATGTCTCATCTTCAAGAAATGCCCTGTGACACCTCTCAGAGGAAATCCCTCAATCCAGCACTGGGTGATGTTTCTGCAGGCAGCAGGCACTTCAGGAGTATGTTCCCGGGTATAATAAGCCTTGGGATGGTGTCCACTGGTGTCTGTCATAAGAGAACCCAGCCAGGGTTTTGCTGGAGACCAGACCAAAGGGGCACTCAAGAAGTTAGGGTTGTTTAATTAGACTTTTAAGAATTGTTGATTGAGCTGTAGCTGGTGTGGCTCAGTGGGTTGGAGTATCATCCTGTCCCATAAACCAAAAAGTTGCAGGTTCACTTCCTGATCAGGGCACATACATAAATTGCATGTTCAACCCCCACCCCCATCAGGGAACCTACAAAAGGCAAGCAGTCTATTTCTCTCTCAGCAATTAAAAAATGTCCTTGGGCAAGGATAAAAAGTTTTGTTGATCGAGGGCTTCGTTGAAACTAGCCTTTTGGTCCCCACCCTCTTTATTTCCTTTTCCACTTGATCAAGACTGCCATTCACTGTTGCTGAATGAAGGTAGTGACTGATTTAAAATACAAATTTCTGCAATAGTAGGTTGTATAAAGAGACTGGGGTGCTATCAAGGAGAAAGAGGTGGAGAAGTAGGGAGGATACTCCCTTTCTCTTTCTTTCTCTAGACCTTGAGCTTATAGTGTTTTAGTCCTAGAAGAGGCTTTATTAAAGTGAGGGGCTGGCCTAATTCACAGACTGAGCACATAAGGACACTGAGGCCTAGAGGTGAGATGTTGGCTGATGGGTAATTCCATAACTGGCATACTCTGTTCAGGTCTGCAGAAGATAGTATTTAAAAGCAGGGAAATACTGGAATTGGGGAACTGGGAAGATCAGGGGTAATATATGCATGTGTTGAAGACCCTGGGAGTGTTTTGGGAGTAAGAAAGGAAATATGACAGGTGGTCATAAAACCATCTTGAAATATCTGAAGGGCTGCCACACCATAGTGCGGGGAGATTTATTATTTGTAACAGCAAAGGGTATAACTAGAATTCATGGATGTAGTTATTAGGAGATCAGATTTTACTCTAGGTGAGGAAGGTGATGATCTTCCTTTAAAAAGTTTAAAAATGGCCAGCAATGTGTGAAAAAGTAGTGAGTTTGCTTCCTTGGAGGAAGGGGATATCTGTCAAAAAATATGTTCAAGGGGATTTCCATGCTGGGAAGACATTTTTTTCAGAGCTAAGATTAATTGAAAAGGTTCCCATCAGAATCCTCAAGAGTTCCCATCAAATGTAGAATCAATTGGAATTAAACTAGACCCTTAACATGTCAGTTTCTGGTCAAAGCAAGTCATCTGCTAGAAAATTATTATTCTAGGTGACCATGGCCCTTGGAAGTCATTAACCTTAGTTGTTGCAAAGCCCGGACAGGGTGTGCCTTTGAAAGGAAGACCTATTCTATGGATAAAAGGTATGTATTAATTTGTTCTAGGGTAAGCCTGGTGATAGGAAAAAAAAAAGAAAAGTCAGTGACATCCATGGCTTGGACATCTACTATTAGTCTCAAGGTAGCAAATCATTCCTAGGATTGAAAGACTCCCTGCAAGTCCAACAAAGACCAGACCTCAGAGAAGCCAAGACCCATGGAAAGGAATTTTTAAAGAGACCTTTAGATTTACCTCTGAAATGTAAGGGACAGTAAGAAGAGGGTCTGAGTCCCAAATGGTTAACATGCCCCTGGTGTCTCCACCTCACTAGCCTGGCTTTCCTTTAAGGCCCTGATTCTTGACTCTAACTTGTCAGGCCCACATATTTTATTTGAAATCTCTGATGCTTAAATCCATTTCTTGTAGAAAGCTTTCCCTAGCCTCATCAAAGCACACTAGAGTCTCCTGCCTCTGAGTTCAAGAGAGAAAGGACAGGTGACAGGCAATGTGTCAGGATACCAAGAGGTCTCAGGGATAACCTTGTCAAGTTAGGTCACTGGGTGAGCTGGGTCCTGTCAGCAGCCCTCTCTAGTCACCATAATGATGTCATTGTTATGACATTGAAGTGTCTTTCCTGTTGACCCCTAGCTGTTTTTATCATGCTCCCTTCTATGATGGCACCTGATCCCTGGCCCATTGAAAGAGGCTGTTCCAAGTGTAAGAGAACACAGTCTCTTCTCCCTTTTTGTATATATTTCTCAGAGACACAGTGACCTTTCAGGTTGGTGCTGTGCAACCCCAAACCTTGAACTCATCCTCAAAGCGTCATTGACTACATGGCCCAAGGGGCCTTACTTTGTTAGTTGCTTTGTTTGTGCTGTGCTTCAGTTTCTCTGCTGGCTTCAAGGTGTTTCCCTCATCGTCAACATTTCCTGATTTCCTCTCGAAGGTGTCAACAGTGCTTGCTAAGATAACCCTCATATATTCCATCTGTGTTACTCATGGCGATAAAAAAACTCTGACACATTTTTTTTCCTTGAGTGTTATTTGTTCATTTGTAAACCTTAATGGGAAGAGTAATTATTTGGAGAAGCAACAAAATACCTACCCTTGATGAGTGTTTATGTTGGGAATAGAAGGAGAGTCTGTGCGCCCACAAGAACCAGGATTTGGACCTGAGATTAGGCTAGAAGTCAGACGAAAGGAATTCCTTCTAATCTTTATTGCAAATAGAAATGGTAAATAAATCTGGACTATTTATTAAGTGCCTACCATATTTGGACAACAGGGGAGTGAGGAGTTGTAGGAAAGGTAAAGTCATTTTAGATGAAAACTTAACCTACCAGTTTTTCCTCATTTGTTGAAGACCTTGGTGACTGTAGGAAGCTCTGCCAGAAATTGAGACTCATACAATTGGCCTCATGCTTGGCACTGGAAACCCTGTGTCACTGTTATTTGAAGGGGTTCTCCCTTAGAGAGGAATGAAACCTTAGCTTTCCACACAGCACTTTTTATTCCTCTTGGGGGAATGTGGAAGACAACCTCTCCAAGCCCATTGTTCTCATCTGTAAAGTGAATCTAGCAATACTTACCTCAGACTTGGGGCTTAGCACACTGCTGGCTGGGCACCCAGGAGGCACCAGTGAATGTCAGCTGCTGATGTAGTTGAACCATCATTGCTAGTGCCCAAAACGAAGGTGCTGGAAAGCATAGTGTGCTACGCTGATCTCATCCCATGGAAGATCCCGATTTCAGGTTCATCTGTCTCTACCATATTTTATAGTGTTAAGCTGGCACACTATAGACAGGGTACTTAGGAAATGTCTAATGTGCCGGAAGTGAAAATGACAGATCTCTCGAAGGGAGTTTTTTTTGCTCTTGTATTAATTAAAGCACAAAGGGCCATGGAAGAAAGGTAAGGAAGAATAAGTGTCCAGAGTGTGCTAGCCGCATTCTCAAGGGTAAAGACTAGGTAGGAAAGACTGAAAGAAGAGAAATGTGGGATGTGGTGCTCTCAGAAGAGAGTGATGAATAGTGTTAAGTTTAATCAAAGTTGAACTTGAGAACAAGGCAGTTACCAAATAAATCAACTGTGACAGAAAGGTGCCACCTTCCTCCTACTCAAATATGGGAACCCATTGCCTAAAATCTGTGGATTTAAAGGAACCAAAGGACAGCATGGATCCAAGGGAGGACAGTCTGCCTGTCTCTGGATAGGAACACTTTGTCATTTAGTGTGTGTGTACGTGTGCGCTATGTGTATGGACTCTCTCCATGGAGATAGATAACCCCTCAACTTTCTTCACCAAGCAAGTTTCCCACCATTGCAGTTAGTGTTTTATACTTGTATTAGCTCAAATAGCACTAATTCTTTAAAAGATATAGAAATTGTTATAGTTCTAGCAATTTGTTCCCACAGAACAAAGGCCACAGCAAGCTGGCATTATCTTGATTTTTCTTCATGGCCCTCTCATCAAAAATAACAATATTTCAAATGGATTGCAACATGGTTAATGAGATATTTACAATGCACATTATCAGAAGTGGATTGACCTGGATATTTACACTAGTTGGCTTGGAAGATTAACTCAGTGCACTTTAACCTGCCTTTTGAGAGAAAAAGACATCTTTAAATTTCAAAAAATGAAAGCATCATTTACATTTGTGTTATATTTTAAAGTTCAGGAAACAAATATGCCTTACATATAGGGCACAGGGCACTGCTGGGAAGAGAGGCTAGATATTTAGAAATTCTATTACATAAGTAACTGGCTGAAGATTTGCGTGCATGCAGGAGATCTAAATATGATACATTTGTGAAATTTTTATTTACGTGAGGAATTAAATTGTATTTTTTAGCATATTCAGTCAACTCTCCTTAGGACTGAAGCACTAGGTCTTGCTTGTTAAGTGGATGATCAACTCCACTTAACAAAAGAGGAGAGAAAATATTTCAGACAGCAATTGTTATGTTAAAACAAAGTGGCATCTTAGGACTTGTCCTGTAAGGTTCATGAAAGTATTTTCGAAATATGGGAGAATAAGGCCGAAAAAGTAAAGTTCTATGAAGATTTGTGGAAGAAGAGAGTGAAGATGCTGGGAGGTGGGTCTGGATATTGAGCTCACACTATTCCCCTCCTTAATTTTCCCCAATGGCCAGGTCTCAAGTAAATGCATTACAATTCTCAAGACAAGAACCTATTCTCTCTTAATATTCTCACTAGTTATGTCCTTTTCCAGTTTCCCAGTAGGTGTACTAATGACCCAAACAAGAGTTAATGATGGACGGTGCTTGTTTAATTGGCTGAAATTGAGTGAGGTGCACTTTCTGAATCCTGTTAATTATTGGGATGAATCTACATATTGGCAACTTGTCATAAGAGATGGTTGCAAATGCTGAATCAAACCTTCCAGGGCTTGGTGGCAATAAAATAGCAATGTGTTAAATTCTATCTTAGGTGACTACAGGAGATCTTTTGTGTAAGTGAAATGCAATCATGGTAAGATAATGGATTAAATGGCCTTAAGATACCAACTTTGTATATCTTGTAATTCAAAAAGTGCACTTCCTTAGTTTAATGTGACTCCTTAGGCACACCAAAATGAATAATGGCAGGAGATGAGTTACTGCATCAGTATGAGGAGATATTTGCAGCTTGGTCCACATATGTACCCAAATAGCTGTCTGCTCTTAGGTTTCCTACCAGAATTTACAAGGCCTTTTGGCCAAACTTCCATTTAGCGTTAGGACTGAAATTTTCCCAGGAGACCACAAAGTGATTTGACACCAGAAGAGCAGGGTTATTATATCATCTTTCTCGTTTATCATTTGGGAGATTTGGGGAAAGCCACTGAAATTTATCTCTAAAAATGCAGATCATAATATTTACTCTGTGTTTCTCTCAAAGAGATTCTAAGGACAGGACAAAATGGTAGTTTGAAAATATTTCATATACTGCAAAGCCCTATACAAATCACAAATGTTGTTGTTATGACTACAAGAGTTCTTCTTGGTCTATAGGAAAACATCTCTCATTTTCCCTGCCTTCTTTTAGCCACAGTGCATGCCTTTCAATTCTTAGCATATTGATGCCAGGCATATGTGAAAGTCTTACTATTTTTTTTGTCCCTCTTGGGGACCCAGACTGGAGAAGAGGCACATTGCTATCTAGGCACCTTTCAGATGTTTTGAAATGTGTCTGGTAAGAACCAAAGCTGTGTTTCCAATTAATTTTCTAAGTACACAATTTGCTCAAAGTACATGAAAAATAAGAATTCAACAATAAAGTAAGACTTGCTGCTGTTCATCTGCCAAAACTTTGGGATCTCTGTGGGTTTCATGAATATCAAAGGATTCTGTTTAATATAACTTTGTATTAAAGTAGGCCTTACTGTCAATTTAGCAAAACCTCTTGTTTAATCTAAAGTTTTGTGTAATTTTTATAAATCCAATGTGCATCTGTTAAAAATAACTCCAGATAATGCAACATTTGATTAAATGGAACTTCTTAATGCAGCTATTAGCTGGTGGGATTTTTTTTTCCATTTACACATTCCAAACTGAGCCTGATAAGATGACACCAACATTTAGCTTGAGGTGTGGAATGTTAATAGTGGGATCTTGGACAGTTTGTTTATTTTTTATTTATTTCCTGAATGTACCACTCACAGCCATGTGCCAGGTGGGGGTCCTGGGAGGCTGAAATTTTCTGTTTGGCCTGGGAGCCCCAAGGAACTGTCAGATGAGCCCCCATCCTAAGGGTAGCATCAGCCTGGTGAAAAAAGGCAGAGGAGTAGCATTATGCCAGAGCTGAAGTATATTTTTGTTCTTCTATCAAGAGTGCCCTTTTCCTTCAAGGCTGTATAACATGTCCAGTGAACCTTTATTTACCACATCTTCTATTGGCTATGGGAAAAGAAGACTCAGGAAATGTTCTGGTCTACATAAGCACTTGAACCCAGGTTGTCCTGGAGGCAATTGTTTTCTTTGCTGCAAGAACACCTGGTACCTGGCACAGAATAGGCACTCAGTCACTGTTTCTTGAACCAATATGCTGACCAGTAGCCAGGGAATACGGAGGCCCCACTCATCCCTTCAGTGCATGTTTCTTGAGTACCTACTGCATACAAGGTACCATGCTCTCCCCTGGGAGAAGGCAGTGAACAAGACAGACTTGGTCCCTGCTCCATGGACCCTATTAGCATTCTCACTAATATCCAGCCACTAGTTATGGATGCTGTCCATTTGTCTGTCTGTAGGTTTTATGATTTGATCTCCACCCTATTAATTGCATTTCATCATTATTGAACTGAGTTTCTGCCCTGGTAACAACCAATAGGTCTTTATAATCATTCTTTTTCTCTGCCCCACCCCCAACTTTTATTATTATTTATTTATTTAGATTTTATTCATTATTTTTAGAGAGCAGGGCAGGGAGGGAGGAAGAAAGGGAGAAAATGTATGGTTGCCTTCCACATGTCTCCAGCTATGGACCTAGCTAGAGACCTGGTTACATGCCCTGGCTAGAGAATCGAAACCAGTGATTTTTGCATTTGCATGCTGGCATCTATCCATTGAGCCACCAACCAGGGCTCTTTTTCTTTTTAATTGACTCTATCAGGGTGATATTGGTTTGTAAAACCATACAGGTCAGGTTTCAATTGTACAACTCAACAAAACATCATCTGCACCTTGCATTGTGTGCCCATCACCCCAAGCAAAGTCTCTTTTCTTTCCTATTTCTCCCTCCTTTCTCCACCTCCGCCTACCCTCACACCATTGTTTGTATGATACATATATCACACATAACCATATATCTATATGTATGTATATATATATATATATATATATATATATATATATATATGTGTGTGTGTGTGTGTGTTTTGCTTAAGCTCTTCACCTTCTTTCAACCAGCCCCCTCAAACTCCATCCCTACAATGGTATTTTTATTGCTTATGTATTCATTTTAATTATTTGAAGGCCAAAATTTGGGTTCCATTTGATTCAACACTTATTTACTAATTGCCTATCATGTGCAAGCTTTTGCATTTTTACTATACCATATGGCCTGTCCCAGGATGCTGGGCATAAAATATTTCCTTCCCTGAGGCCCTGGCTGGTGGCACAGTGGATAAGGTGCTGGCCTGTGGACCCAAAGGTCGCTGGTTTGATTCCCAGCCAGGGCAATATAACCAAGTTGCAAGCCAGGTCTCCAGCCAGGTCTGTAGTTGGAGGCAGGTGAAAAGCAACCATACATTGATGTCTCTCTCCCTCTCTGCTTTTCTCCCTTCCCCTCTCTCTGAAAAATAATAAATAAAATCTTTAAAGAAAAAAAAATATTCCCTTCCCTGAAACCCAGCCCAGCTAGAGTCACAAGGAAAGGGAGTGTAGGTGGTACACTCCATGACAGTGCCACACCTAAAAGGACACTGTCCACATCATTGAAAGTGTAGATATATGCAATTATAATGATGATCTCTAGGAGTATTTTCCTAACAACATCACTGTTATTAAATATATTAAGAAAATTTCCCCATACATCAAATGAATCTTCCCAGATACACTTGTTCTTTTTAATTCACATAAGGACACTTTTTAAGCCAGTGGGCCTTGTCCTGTCAGGGACTAGGACAGACCCTCTAGTTAAGTAGGACAAGAGAGGAAAAGGGATGGAGTCAGTGTGGATTTCACTACAAGTCAAATAGTTAGAAACTATGCAAGTCAACCAGCTGTGTAGCTTTGAGCACATCCCATAACTATCTTGAGCTTCAATTTCCTCATCAGTAAAATGGGGATTATCCCCATCCCTCATGGAGTTATTAAGATCAAATAAAGTAATTCTGGGACTGTGCTTTGTTCCATGTGCTTGGACTCAATGTTATTTCAGTCCAGCGGCTGGATGGAGGCAGAGGTAAAGAAGGGGAGTGGGGCATGAACCTGCCAAGAAACTTTATGGGAGGCATGGTTTCCTTCTGTGTCCTCTGGGTAACTGTGGGGTGAAGTCAGGGACCATTTTGTCCTGGGAAAGATCATCACTGAAGACTTGAAACTCCCTTCAATTTTAGCAGCAGGGAGAAAGGCATTCAATTTTCCTTATTTCCGTCTTGGGGATTGCAATCTACATTTGCAAGAAAATGAGGGTGTCATTTTCCTAGTTCCCAGGCACCTTGGCTGATTCATTGCAGCATTAGAAGTGGTTAATGGCAATTGAGGTAGCAGCAGTTTTTGGCGGCAAGCAGGACCCTGCCAGGGACCCTGGGTAACTCTCAGGTGTTATTACAACCTGTCTGGCTTTCTATCGCACTCACTGGTTTTTCCATCAAGTTATCTGCCAGTCCCCTGCTTTCATTTCCTGGGCAGAGATTCAGAGGTCAGCCGGATACCCCTTCGCATGGCTGCAAAGGGGCTGATGCATCGATTCTTGTGTTTGAATCTGATCGCAGATTGAAATTAGATTGCTTCCTCTCCTGGCTTAGGTTATGATAGCACTCTGTATGTAGTTTGTGAAAATTTATTTACTGTGCATTTGCTTCTTGAAAAGCCTGGTAATTTGTTTCTGTCCTCTATGCAAAGAAAGTGGGTTGAGGATTGGCCAGGATCCAGGGATAATGAAGTGTTGGTGAGAAAAACACCACTCAGAGAAATGGATCTTTATTAGACCCTTCCTGTTGTGATGGTGGCGATTTTGCGGTGCTCAAGGTGATGGGTCTCTATTTCCTTCTGGTTTGACTGGGATTGGCCAGTTCCCTCTTGCAGGGCCTCTGCATCCCAGATGGTGGAATGTGTCTAAATTTGGCAACCTCCATTCACCTGATGGAATAACACTTCCAAAGTGTGCATGCAACTGAGAAGATGGAGGGGGCTTAGCACTCAGTTGTAGGCCATGTGTAGATTTGTGTGTTCATTTTCAAGTTGTCTTCAAGCTCCTCCAGGGAGGATAAGTGGAGAAAGGATCATGCTTTATCTGTACTTGTAGGGAGCTTCCTGAGGACCCAAGGCCAGAATCCTGAGACTAAAGCTTATTACGTAGAATTAAGAAAGACACTGGGGTGTTCAAACCCAAGAGAAGGACAGTTCCCAGTTTTTCTCAGCCGGCAGCACCCTTTGTGTCTCGGTAACATTTTCATGGTGCCTGCGATCCTGTAATCACCCCCCCACCCTCACAGAGTTCTATTCGTTAAGTAGTTAGATCCAAATCAGTTAAAAGTCTTTATGTCCTAACAACTTAATGGCATTTTGGACGAAAGTATACAGAAATTGGAGGAAAATATATTTTATTTATACTTTAATAATCATAATTATTACCAGTGGGATCTGCGCACCATTGGACAATATACAACTTTTCTCAGATTGTACATCCCCACCTTTATCTTCTGTTCCATGCTGATTATCATTACAACTGAAATCTTGACAAAGATAGGACACAAGAGAAATGTAGCATGGTATAATGTTGAAATTGAGGACCACTTTGATCTAGTACTTTGCAAGGTTATTTAACAACTGTTGAGTATTACTTGGTTTTCCTCAAAACTTTAAAGCATTTAAAATATTTTTAAAATTAATTTAATTCTGTTTTAACTTAAGTATTCGACAGTGCCCCTCTGAGTTTGCTATTGTGACCGGGGTGCCTTGGCACACACATAGTTTGGGAACCTGGGCTCTGTACGTAAGATGCTCCAGGGCCCAGGTGCCCAAAATGTGAGGGAAGGAAGTAGTGCTTATCTGGTTGTCTGTCCTTGCAAGCACTTTCCAAGTCACCTCCGACCCACTGCTCAAGGAAGGTGCCTGAACCCACGTTGCCTGCAGTGTATTGGAGTTTCTGTGATTCCAAAGGAGTTTCTGCGAACTCAGGCTACTCATCATAACTGACGTGTACAGAGCTCCTCATTGGCGGTCAGTTCTCACACTTTGCCATCTTGTCCAGACTCTGACAAGATCAAAATGCGTACAATTTAAATATGACATTTTGCTTCACTTTCCTTGGCACACATTAGAGTTACTGAGTCTAAACAAATAATTACTGTTTCAATAATTAAATTAAACGTATCCTTTCACTCTCCACGTGGATCTTGCTGAAGTGTCACCATTTTCAAACCCAGCAAGAACGCATGAAGTGCAAAAAGGACCATGCACACTGGCAATAGATGCCCTACGTGCAAGTTCTCAGAGGGCTTGAGGACTAAACAGAGAAAGGCCACTTTGCATCCGATGGAATGAAATTCTCTTTCCATATTTACATTCCTGATGATTTTGGTAAATCTTCATGTTACAACTTGACTGTGAGTGACTGGACATCTTTCTGTGACAGCCCAGAGCCTGAACACATTCTGTCACGTTTATTATCCAAGGAAGAGACTCTTTTCAGCCCCTAATGGGTGTGTAGTAGCAGGTGGGAATTGCCATTGAAGGATCGGGAGACCCTAAATCTCTTTTCATCGGATTTGACTGTTGGTGGCAATATAGAAATGCATTGAAGTGTTTCTAACAAAGCTGCCCTCCCTGCCTGGCATTCAGAGGGGGAAAGAGGGTATTTTGCACCATGACAACAGGTGACCTCTGTTTGGAATTGTCAACAAACATTAATCGGCCTTCTAAAACACATGTGCTGTAATGTAAGAGACTGGCTGCCTGAAGGGAGGGCCCAGCATTCAGCAACACTGGGGCAGTTCTTACAGGATGTCAGCAGACGTGGTTAATTGGTAATGATTAGGGTCGTCTGAAAGCGGATTCCCTGAGTTTGGCGAACACATAATTGTTGTATGTAACCCAGAGCGGCTTTGCTCTTTCATCTATATGAAGAGATCAGAAAAGAGAGATTTACGGCTTAGGTTGCCCCAAGCCACACATAGCAGGCTTAATTTTCCTTTCCAAGGGAATTTGAAGACTGCTGTTGTGACTAGTTCTCTGTGGCTTATATGGCATGTTGAGGTCACCTGCAAGTTTTTGTTAGATGATTGATTGACTGAGATTAATTATTCTGTCAGAGCTAGACTTGGAGGTAAGATGGAGGACACTGATAAATACAAAAAGTAAAGCGATTCTTATAAATGCACTTATGTCTCTTTCTATTTACATAAATCAGACAGGACACGTATATCCTGGATGGTGTTGGGTGTCTCCTCCCCATTTTCTCCTAGAGCCCTAAGGTATTTTCTTTCAAACTCTAAAGCTCTGCAATGAGTGGCCATTTATTCACCTCTGACTATAGGCTCTTTGAACCCTTTGTCACTTCATTCCTTCTAACCTTTCCACAAACACCTCAGCCTCTGATAAGAGGCTGATTCCAGGGAAGGCCTGAGATTAAATCAACTGAATTCAGACAGTTGTGTTTGAGCTAATAGCTGAGCAAGTTGGGGAATGTGGCTGGTGAGTTGGGGAATGGGTGGGAAGCAGGTGTTTGCTTCTAACTGTCAGATTTTTAGAGGCGTGGAAACCACCCTGTAGGACCCTTTTTGGAAAACAGTAAAAGCAGCTGTTTAGTGACAGGCTGTCTAAAGTTTGGGTTCTTAAATTTCATGAAGAGAATCAGTGACAGTTAAGGAAGTACAAAAATGACTCTCTTGATTTCCTTTCAAAGAACAAGGAATTGTTTTTAAGTGATTTGTCTAATTTCTAAGTCACTGGAACAAGGGCCATTCCCCACATGGGTTCTGAGTAGCATAGCGTAGGTTGTGGAGGCTTCTTCTGTAAGTTACACCAGGTTCAGAATGAGCAAGAAGGGCTGAGAAGGGCTTACAAGCAGTTGGCCAAGATAACAGAATTATAAATCCATGTTCCAAAAGTGTGTGTCTTTTATCGTGTGCCCTTTGGTCAAAGGGTTTGTGAATTAGAGCTGTCTAGTCCTACAAGGATTAGAAAAAACCCACAGGGATTAAATAGGTGATATCCTTGCCAAAGCCATCACCAGTACTCATAATATCAGAGCTGAGAAATACCCAGCAGTCACTTGCTTCATTGATTCTCAGAATCTAGTGTGTCCTTTTACAATCACCTGGGGTGCTTATTAAATAAGCAGATTTCTGAGAACCATCTCCATAGGTATTCCATAGAGCTTGGGGATCTTCTTTTTCTTCTTCTTTTTAACAAGTTCCAAGGTGATGTGGTAGGTTACCCCAAGGTGGTGTTGGGGTAACTCAGGACATGGTCCCTCTATAACCTCAGAGAACAGATGACTACCTGGCCAGCAGCCATAAGGTCTGAGGAACACAGCCTGTACCTGGATGTCTCAAAGCTCCTGTGTTTATCATAAAAGAGTAGAATTTTCACTGCCCCTGCTCAATGTTCCCTCTACTGCCTCCCCCTCCCTCGCCACTCCTTTCCATAAGTAGCGCCAGTGCAGTTGCTCTTGAACTGATCCTCCACCATTGGGCACTTGCCTATAATGTGAGTGATAAATGGCATATCCACATCTGCTGGTCCTCCAGGTGTTTTTTTTTTTTTTTCCAGAATATCATGAACACAAGTGCAGCTCCCCAGTTTGGCACTCCATCATTTCAGCCCCAACTTCCAATTTCCTTATTTAACAAATGATAAGACCAACGGCCAATGGAAGAGACTAGTACTACTACTCCATTTAACAAAGCAGCTCTCTGAAAGGCCTGACTAAACCATGGGCAGATTGCAGATGAAACTTCTGAGTTTGAGTAAATTTGTTCATCTTCAAGCAAGCCATGGCTGTTTTAAAACTAGACATGTGAAGGTATTTTATTGTCAAAGATACCCACAAAGGCCAGCCATTGACTACATGGCTTTGTGGGTATCTTAGGCAATAAAATGATTGAAATAGGCAGGGTCTGGAAAATTGCTATTTCTCAATGGTGGTTAAAATTTCATTGGCTGGATAGAATTAAAGCAATAAGAGAATATTCATGTAAACTGTCATAAATTGAGTTAAAGCATTCTATTATGGAAGGAAATTCTAAGTATTTAGTTCCCAGCAGTCTCTTAAAAGATTAAGGCTAACTTGGAATTCTTTATACTCTTCCCCACTAGGAAATAAGAAATGATATCACCTCTCTAATTTATGAACCTGTGACTTATTTACATAGCGCTCCCATTTGTACCGCTCTAAATACAGTGTTTTATGGGCAAATGTGAAGCCTGAAAATGGATGTGGATGTCCCATCACTTTATGAACTTTATGAGCTTATTGCCTTACTGTATATCTGAAAACAAATTAAAGACTTTATATGATCATTTTTTTTAAAGTACCCTCCTCCTCTTTTTAAATATGTATGGCTTCTATATATGGTCTATAAAATGTTTTGGAAAGTGGTCATCACTGAACTCGGGCTAGGATTGCATAAATATTTAGTTATAGATATGAGCGTGATTCTTGAAGGTATACATATGTCAGAGTTTCCTTTGCTGTTCCTATAAAGCCAGGCCTATTAGCAGTGCGGCACAAGATAAAGGGAGCAGAGAGCCAAGATAGAAAGGCATACTTGCCTTTGCTCGGTATAGCGCCGCATTAAGTTATCACTGTGTTGGGTCTGTTCTTAACAAAGTTAAACAAATCTTTGATTGGAGACTGTTTTCTGTTGGCATTTTAAATAATAATTAGGCCCCCCTGCTCCAATCAGTCTCTTTTAAGGTGGTCTTTTCGAACTCATGCCTGGAAAGATCCTGCACTTAGAGGAAAGGTCTTTTACTAAGCTGACAGCTAGCTGGTTTCATGTGGCCAATAATTTTCCTAGAAATTCAAGTGGAGATTGTCTGGCCCTTTCAGAATACTGAGTTTTGTCTTGTTGTTTTTAATTCCACATATTACTGATTGCATATCTTCTCTGGGGAGAGGGAGAGCTGAGATGAATGCACCTTTTATTTTTTTTAAGATTTTATTTATTATTTTTAGAGAGGGGGAAATTGGAGAGAGGCAGAGAGGGAGAAAGACATCATATAGTTGCCTTTCACCTGCTTCCAGCTACGGACCTGGCTGGAAACCTGGCTTTCAATGTGGTTATGTGCCCTGGCTGGGAATTGAACCAGCGACATTTAGGTTCACAGGTTAGCACCTTATCCACTGTGCCACCAGCCAGGGCTTTTTATTATTATTATTATTATTATTATATATTTTTATGTTCTTCTTTCTAGTAGATGTGCAATCTCCAGTGGCAGAACAGAACATATGGCCATGAAACTTACACAGAGAAAGGGGAATATGTCATTTTTGAACAAAAATGTATTGAAGTGTACAGCGTCCTGGACACTGTGGTAGGCACCGGGCTTTAAGGATGAATAAAATGCAGCCCCAGAGAGTCAGAGGCCTAAATAGACAGTTACAGTGAAACATGATACAATACATGTGTAAGAGGAGGCCCCCCAAAAGAAGGAAGAGCTAAATTCTAACTAGGGCTTTCAGGAGAATCACTGGCTCATAGACCAGGATAAAAACCTAAGAATACGTTGTTTATCCTGAGAGCTCAATCCGCACTTGATATTTTGGTAGCGGATAAATGAGGATAGTCATTCAGGCAGAGGGTAGAGCTTGTTCAGAGGTACAGAGGTTTGAGAGGACCTGATCAGAAAATTAGAGGAATGCCATATTGCTGGAGCGTCAGTTAAAAGGATGTTGACGTTCCCGCTGAATTGGATTCTGAGCTTGACTTTCACATAGGCTTATGTTTCTAGGCATTGTCATGCTTCTTTGAGAGTTTGATCATATGTAAGGGACATGAAGAAACCTTGAAAAGGGCAAGGTCTTGGCTATGAGACTTAGTTTCTTAGCTTATGAAGTAGTCAGAATACATCAGGCCTTGTTCTCTGAAATGCTTAAGCTATTCATTGGAGGTGATCTAGTTTTTAGGTCAGTTTGTTCCTGCAGATCCACGATGGGTCAAACACCTGCATGAACAGCATAGTATGTACTTCTCATTCAGATAATTTGACTCTAGGTCCCTGGTGGATGTTATGTGAAAGAGGTGCTCCTTAGCAAAAGATTTCACAAAATGCCTCATTAAATGAAGTTAAGCAGGCTTTCTTCCTCTTTAGCTGCCAGAGCCTTTAAAATGCCAAAGTACAGTATCATCTCCAAGAGGATGAGACATTTCCTGAGATTATTTATTTGTGAAAACTTCTTTTTAACAAAGCTTTTTGTGAAACAAGTGTTTCTAGAATGTTCTTTGACTAAGCCGCTCTTGAGATTCATTTAAGCAAGTCCTCTGATTGTACGTTGAGTGAAATTTCCTTCATCAAAAGTTGTGCCTACTCAGTTCCTTCAATTGACAATAAAGAGAGGCAAAAATCAGTCCATTCAATAAACACAAAATGTGCCCCCTACTAATTATTTGACGTCATGCTAGTGAAATAAAGGGTTGAATCCCTGCCATTCTAATTGGTCAGTTTTGAAAAGACCCCGCCCCAGCCTCTGGTGGGCAGCAGGGAGTCTGCCTGGAAGGTTTCAGCAAAATATAACTCTTCTTGACCTTGTGCCATTTAAAGTCACAGAGCTATGAAAGCAGTGACCAGGGCATTTAGAAGAGCTGTGACTAGGCATAATGTACCTTTTGAAGGTGACCATTCATTTGTCCATCTAATTAGCACTCAGCACTTTTGACTGCCCACATGTCTTTAACAAAAAAATCCCCAGCTTGTGGGACTTTGACTCTTGGATTGCAGGGCTCAGATGAAAATCAAGGCCTGGCCTCTATTTATGGAGGTTTCTTCTTTCCACTACATCTTACCTATTTCCTCAGCCCTGTTTTCAGTAATGCCTGTCACAAAGAACCCCATAAATTTAGCATTTGCAGCTATAAGTTTGTCATTCTTTTCTTGAAATAAGATCAGGGCACTATTATAAAACAGCAAAAGGCTGAATGTGAGAGCAGCCAACATATTGTTGACTGATTCATCTGGGGCATTTAGTTCTTCAAAATGGAAAAACAAAATAAAGCCTAAAAAGCAAATGCAGTAAATTAAAAGAATGTTATTTTATGCACTGAACAGCTGTTTTAATGCTTGGTAGGGTCATGTGACACCTCTTTTAGGATAAAATGTCTTCCTTTAAGGTTATTATTAAAGACACATGGAGACATTTACTTTGGTCTTCTTGTCAGCATTATGCCACCTTGGGGGGGGGGAACACTATTCGAATTTGGTTTAGATCTGTCATTTGTATGAAAATAATAGTTAATTGTGTTTATGTAATGATAATCAGTGTTTAGCTAAGAGGACCCTGCCATTGCTGTCCTGCAGTTAGTGGTCAGTTACCAAAGATTGTACATGTGGTAGCTGTTTTCTTTCAAGTAACTGCATAGTTCTGTTTTGCTAACTAGGAAAAAGAATTAACAGGAAGTGAAAGATGTAGTGTCTATATGAAGTAGGATATAATGACCTACTGTGCAGGGGGAAAGCTCCACATCGGGCCTTCTTTGCATGCTGGATGCTCGTTGTCTCATTTCTGCAGCAAACGTTAAATGCCTACTCTGTGTTAGGGTCTGGGCCATTCATTACATAATTAAGAGCTCTAGGAGGGCAGGGAGCCCACAGTAGCATAACTAAAATCTCTGATAACATTGAAGTCTGAATCAGAAGTCTAGCCCACTTTGAGGTTTGCCTGCTGTCCCAAAGCTAAGTGTTAGGACAAGAGTCTAAATCTTTTGCTGCTTTTCTAGCTTTCTCCTTGTGCTGCTTCCTTAGTTTTTCCTGCCTGGTACCAATCATTCAGCAAGTTTCATCAAGTGACTGTTTAGAGAGGAGTAGAGGGCTGGGCCAGATGGCCCTCCTGTTTCTCTGTGTCTTGGATGTTGTGGATTCTCTAGTCAGTCTCTTCTTCTCTGAAATCCTTAAAGCTCAAGGCCAATTCTATTGAATATTCCATCTTAGAACAAGGGATTCTGTTTTGTTACATTCATCAAATTGTATTACATCAGACACGTAATCAATATCTGTTGAGTGAATGAATGATAGAATGAATGAATGATCTGAACATGTGCCAACTCAGAACAGGGCTCATTCTGCCCCTTGCCGGACATGTGATTATCTAGCTTTATCTCACATTGTCTCCTGGTGATGCAGCCCTGGCTACCTTCTCATGCAACCCATTTATACATGGTCACTCTGACCACAGGATGTTTCCTCTTCTTAATCCCCAGTTCACTAACATCATGGCATCTAAAGGACCCCCAGAATACATCTGATTTCTCTTTCATATTCTTTAGATATTGCAGGATGTCTGGTATCTGTGTCTCATCTCCTGATTTAACATAGCAGTTCCCTCAGTCATTTCTTATATGACCTGATTTCTTGATGACTTTCCATCTTGGATGCTTTTTATATTAACATAATTAATTTTAGCCAATTTTTAATGTGAGTATGGGGCCAGAATTGAACATTAGTATTAAAGGATGCAATGACCAAAACAGAATAGGGCCAGAACATTGCCTTCCTTCACCTGAATTTCTACTTATATATTTTTATAGTTAAATATTGCATTATTTATTATTTTATTTCTAGTAGTCATGCCACTGAGTTGATGCATATGAGCCACTAGTCATCTAAACCAGTGATTTTCAACGGCAGGTGATTTAGGCTTTATGGAGATAGTTAGCAATGACTGGTGACCTTACTGATTTTCACTATTTGGGAGGGGTGGTAATATCAACATCTACTTGGCAGAAACCAGGTTTGATGCTGAAATCCTACAATGCGTGGGGTAGCCTCCCACAATGCGCTATCTGATTTGAAAGGTCTGTAGTGCTTCTATTGAGAATGTCTGGTCTGAACTATCTAATCCTTCTCCTTGGTGCCTCAGGGAACAGAACTTGATCCTCTGCTAGTGAGGTTTGGCTTCTCAAATATTTGAAAGTGAGTCAGTAAACCTCTTCTCTCTGCATGAAGCCTCCCCAGGCTTGTTGTCAGCCACCTCTAAGACTTCTACGGCTTTAACCTGCTGGTTATCTACCGCCTTGCAGTTAGACCAGTGATTCATAACTGAACAATGCTTTGGTTGGCGTCTGAAACCTAGACAGAGTTTCTCAAAACTTCACTCTGTACAGAAATCATCAGGGGGTTTTGTTAAAGCCAGGCTCTGATTCATGAGGTTAGGCGTGGGGTGGGGACTTGGCCACTCGAACAAACTCCCAGGTGGTGCTGAGGCAGAAGTTCTACCAATAGACTGCACTTTGGCCTTATTTGAACAAGGGCTTCTTCTGGTCCCTTGGAGCAGAGCATAAGTGTTTGAGGCTGGGACCTTCTGGCTATCACCCTTGGCCCTGGCCATGTGACAGGACCAGGCTTTGTGATGCTATAATGCTAAGAAAGATAATGGTCTTCTGTTTGCCCAACAGTGTTTATAACTCACAGGTCTTTGCTGTCCACTGTTCCAGGCTGAGGAGAAACAGCAAAGCAATGTTCTTTTCCTAATTGAGAGCTGGAGATAGGAGTGAGGGGGGGAGTCACCCCTCAGTCACAGACTGGAAGGAATGTAATATCCACTTGTGAGTTGGTTTCTCCAGATTATGCACATGTTTATAAATTATCCTAGAAGTTCCTTTTCCTCATTCCCTTTATTGTAGAGTGTATTTCTTTTAAATGACAGGTTTAATTTTTCTCCCCTCTCTGTGTAGATTTCATGGATGATGTAGCTTAATAAATCAAACTGATTTCCACCATTGTATCAAGACTCTTTAATCAGTTCTTTGAATTAATGCAATCAAACGGTTGAATTCTTACATTCATCTCTATATTTACAGCTCTGTTGTGCTTTTTTATTGTATTGGAAGAGGAATATCTTCATTCACAGCCAAAATAAAATAAATCTAGGCAGGTTATCTAGTAAGCTGACTAGGCTATAGGGTGTGTGGTGTATGTGTTTACATGTGTGTATGCGCATAAAATATAGAAGTCATCAGCATAGCTCTCATGTTAAATTTTGTGTTGGGGCATCAGGTTCAGGAAGTCAGTGTAGTATCAAGTTCTATGCTAATGGTCCTGTTTTATTAGGCCATTAACCCAGGGGTTCTCAAACATGTTGAAATTGTGGTGCTCCTTGATGAATGCCTGGATTTGTATATGTTCTAGTCAAGAGCACAGGATGTGGAGTCAGGCTGCCCTGAGAAAATCCCAGTTCCTCTATGGCCTGGCTGTGTTACTTTGTGCATCTTACTTAACCTCTCTGTTCCTCCTTGGCTTAAAAATAGAAATAGTATTACCACCTCTCACATAGAATAGTCGTTAGGATTAAAATTACAGGCATTTGGACCCATGGCAGGCACATGGCAAGTATTCATTACAGGGAGACTACTAATAGTAGTCCCCAAACTTAAAACAGCTGCTCAATCAGAAATGCTGTATTAAGGCACATTCTCTCAGAGACAGCAGTAATAACAGGAAGTAAGGATATAAGAAAAGATAACTAAAGAACACCCAGAGAATTGAAGATGTTCTATTTTTTAAATATGGTTATTTTCCTCCTGCAAATTGGGAAACTAACTTAATTATTGAGTTTGATTCCAGGACCCTAGAGAACATGAATCCCAGGGTTCTGCTGACAGAGCTGGTGCATCAAGCCTGCTGTACTTATTTTCTCACATGCTCTGAAATATCATGAGTCCATAAGAGATGGCACACGTTGAAACCTCTTTTTGATCTTACAAGATCAGGATAGTACACTGGTCAATTCAAAATACCATGTCAATTTTAAAATTTGGTGTGAATGCATGTGAATGTGTGTGTTTAATGGAACTAATGGTAGATACCTTAGGGAGTAATTATTCTAATTACTAAGCAATTTATAGGAGGGATTCGTACAATAGCAAATGGCTTTCATTTCTACTCTTTTTGCTAGTTTTTAATATGGTTCATAAATACAAGAGCTCCGTATCTTAAAATTCTGGTGGCATTCATTGATCTAGGTGGATGAGTTGTGTTAACTAGCACAAGAAAAAGCTAGGCTGGGGTATATCACAGGAGTGTATAGACATATGGAAACAACATGGTGTTTTAAAATGTAACAAGTAATAAGGCAACAGCCTTATTACTAATCAACTTTGTCATAAAAATTATACCTGATATTGTATAGCTCTCCACGTGTAAATCACTTTCACACATATGCTTTTTATTCCTCACAAGGCTTGTGTGATAACTCTTAGTGGCTCCACTTTATTATTGAAAAAAACCCCAAAAACAGAGAAGTGAAATGGCTTCTCAAAGCTCATCCAACTTGACAATG
This sequence comes from Noctilio leporinus, assembly GCA_004026585.1. Taxonomy (NCBI): domain Eukaryota; kingdom Metazoa; phylum Chordata; class Mammalia; order Chiroptera; family Noctilionidae; genus Noctilio; species Noctilio leporinus. The sequence continues at coordinate 153,801 of PVIW01001475.1, read as the reverse complement.
TTAGAACTAGGCCTCGAACTAAGTTCTTCTTCCTCAAAATTTATTGGCAATTTGGATATGTCCGTGTCCATGATAGTAACTTGCTGTAATTGTTAGTGTTCTCTGTGTGGAACTCAGCACCTGCTATGTTGTTTCCATATCTAGTCCTCATCTCTTATTTGTTAGAAGCATTCTTTCCCCTATGAGGTGTGAGGATGCTAGTGGACCTTATGTCAAAGGTCAGAAGCCTATTATCTCTTGGAAATCAGTGGATAATCCCCATAAAACTGGTGGATTTGTCCTCATAAAGGGTTTCAAAACTGCTGTATCAGTTAGCTTTTGCTGGGTACTGAACCACCCCTCAAAATCAGTGACTTAAAACAACAAGAGTCTTTTATTTCCCATTGTACAGATGGGCAGTTTGGGTTGGACTAGCTTAGATTCTCTGCATCTAAAGTGGTCTCAGCTCTTCTTGGCTGATCTCCCTTCGACATCTCAGCGGGGGCCCCTGCTATGGCTTGTATGACTGGGGTCTCGTCATGTGGTCTTTCATCTTCCAGTAGGCTAGTCCCAGTCTTATTCACCTGGGTCAATTATAGCAAGTGGCTTATTCACATGGGTCCCAGAGTTCTCAGAGCACCAAAAGAACAAGCCCAGTGCATGAGCACTTGCCAGTCTCTACTTACACCTTATTCACTACCACCTTACTTATCAAGGCAAGTCCCATGGCCAAAGTTAGAGTCAAGATGAGACGGATCCACCCTATGACATGGAGACGAAGAGGCCTGAACAGCTTGGGGACCATTACTGCAATTATCTACAACACTGCCATATCCAGGTTTTCTTTCCTTCCAAACTTTTTGAGAAAAGTTATATTGCCATGAACAACCAGGAGGTTCTTCCTCTTCCCTGAGGCATTTCCTTATTGTTAATCCCTCAAAACTCTGTGAACTCAGTAAACTGGGCCCTTTTACAAAGCGCTGGCTTCCTTCCGTGGTGCAGCCTTGCTTCCCTCCCACAGGACGGCTTGGCATTAACGAATTGAAAGATTGGTCTTAGTCAGGGCTTTTCTGACTTTTCTAATGGTGTGCGTGGAACATTTCCTTGTCAGCCTGCCTTTCAGAAATGCATATGTTTATTTCAATTCCAGACACTGCAGTTTTATGTTTGGGGAAGAATTTTAATGAAGCTTTATCAGGTGTGTGAAGCAACCTGAAGAGGAGCTTTTTGTGCCCAGAGGAAGCCGTGTGGCAGTCAGGAGCTCCTTCAGAAAAGGGGCTGCAGAATGAGGGAAGCTAAACCTTCCTTTAATGATGTTTCTCTCTTTAAAACATATGACTTTGCATGAAAGTTTGTGTCAGGGAGTTTAGCTCAGGGAAGGGGAACTTAATGATGTGCAATCTGGAGGATGGAGCGGACACTCGGTGATAATTCCCAAGCAGATGAAAGAGAATATTTCGAGTTGCTGAGACACATGTGATTTCTTTGGATGCAAATAACAGAAAGAATGATGACAGTTATACCAGTTCCCTGCTTTTGGGAAAAATCACCAGCTTAGCAGCACTAAATGGCAAGGCTTTTGTGGCTGAGCTCTTTCCCTGACTAATTGGAAACACATCTCTCTATTTTCCTGTCATTGAGAAAGAACCACTCTTTGGTAAGTGGTAGTCAAAAAGTGTACTTTTCTAAAAACTTAGTCCTCTGCTGCATTCTTGGTCATAAGTGAATGAAAATGCTTGCTAATGCCGGAGAGCATAGAAAACATTTTAATGGAGACAGACACTGGAAAGTGACTGGTCAGTGTGGAATCCCAGTGTGGTAGAATCTCATGGGCTCCGCTTTTCTGAGCTTCTTAACTTGAACATATCCCTGCCCCTCTGGCCTCATTTTCTTCACTTATAATATAAAAGAATGGAGCAAATTATCCCAAAATTTTCATCTGTCAGAAAAGCCTGTAATTTTGAAGGATATACAATTATTACTACTTGGTTCAGGATTAGGTGATTCAGAGAAGGCAATGTGAAATACTTACTGGATTTATGGCAGGAGACACTTTGTAAAATAACACAATAAATATTGGCTGTGGTGGAGATCTATCCATATACCCATCTAGCTATGTACCTGTCCACTCATCTATCCACCACTCTTATTTTTTCTATTTGTTCCAGCCTAAGGCCATTTCTTGCTCCTTTTTTTTTTTTTTTTGTACTTTTTATTATTGTTGTGTTACATTTATTCCATTTTCCCTCTACTGCTCTTCCCTGCCCCACCCTCCTCCTCTTCCCTCCCACAGTCAATCCTACATGTTGTTTATATTCATGGGGTCATCCATGCTAGTTCCTTGATTAAACTGTTTCCCTTCTTTGCCCCTTTCTCCTCCTCCCCTCTCCCCTCTGCACACTGACATCACTAGCCATCAGAGAGATGCAAACTGAAACCATGATACCACCTCACACCTGTCAGAATGACAAATCATTAACAAATCAACAAACAACAAGTGCTGGTGAGGATGGGGAGAAAAGGGAACCCTGGTGCATTTTTGATGGGAATGCAGACTGGTGCAGCCACTAAGGAAAATAGTATGGAATTTCCTCAAAAAACTAAATTTGAAACTGCCTTTTGACTCAGCAATTCCACTGTTAGGACTATACTCAAAGAACCCTAAAACACCAATTCAGAAGAACCTATGTACCCCTATGTTCATAGCAGTGTTATTTATGATAGCCAAATGCTGAAAACAGCCTAAGTGCCCATCACTGAATGAATGGGTCAAAAAACTTTGGTACATTTACACAATGGAATACTACACAGCAGAAAGAAAGAAGAAATTCTTACCTTTTGTGACAACATGGTTGGAACTGGGGAGAGTATTACGTTTAGTGAAATAAGCCAGTCAGTGAAAGACAAATACTATATGATCTCATTCAATACAGTAGACTAATGAACTAAGGCCACTTCTAAGATGTACTTGGTCATGGAAAAAAATGAAACATCCTCTGAGGTGAAGCAATATAATATTGGATTGGCCAAAAAGTCTGCTATGTTCTTTTTCTGTTTAATTATAACTTAATTCAAAAGTGTTGTTAGATTATATTGTCATATCAGCATGCATTTAAAAAACTTATCAAAATTGGTGAATTTTGTGCAGCCATTTTAATATTGAAGATACACAACATTTTTAGTATATTATGTTTTATTGTTTCAAGAAAGGTAAAAATGCAACTGAAACACACACAAAAAAGATTGATAAAATGTGTAGAGAAGGTGCTATGACTGATCAAACATGTGAAAAGTGGCTTACAAAGTTTCTTGGTACCACTCACATTTTGGCCAAATAATTCTTTGCTGTGGGGCTGTCTAATACATTGGAAGATATTTAGCACCCTTTGCCTCTGCCCACTAGAAGCCAATAGTGGGAGATAGCTGACGTATTCAATATATCCAAATCAGTAAAGTTATTGGTGGAAATGAAAAATGTATCTTTTATTTTGTGGGGGGAAAAAAAGCTGTAATAGACTTTTTGGCCAACCCAAATGGATGTTGTTGAACATTGTGGCTAGAAAAGTGATGAACATAATGGGGGATCCAGAAAAATTGGTAAGTTCCTATCTTCTGCAGTTTACTGTCGGAGTCTAACAGGCTTCACATGCCATGAAAGTAATGTTTTGACAAATAAGGTTTCCATATAAGTTGTATTTCCATAGGGCTTTAAAAAAGGGAGAGGCCCATAACCTCAATACCCTCTGACTGCAGTTGACCTTAGCACCCAACAAAAGAGAGGAAAAAACCATCTTCTCCTGAGGAACTTTCTTTGGAAAGCTGTGATGTCCCTCCACTGGGGCTTGGGAAATAAGCCATTGGCTCTCTCCCTCTCTCTCTCGCTCTCTCTGTCTCTCTCTCTCTCTCTCTCTCTCTCTCTCTCTCTCTCTCTCTCTCTCTCTCTCTCTCTCTCTCTCTCTCTCTCTCTCTCTCTCTCTCTCTCTCCTGCCCTTCCCTTTCCTTCTTTCCTTCCCCCAGGTGCATTTTCTTCACCTTTCTCCTAAGCTCCAAGCAACTTGCCTCTGCAATTTGCTTCCTGAGTACATGCAGAATAGCTGGCTCACTTATTCTTCCACAGCTCACTTTTCCGTCTCTGTGACTTTCTAAAAAACATTTGCTTATATTTGAAAAAAAAAAAGTTACTGAACCTAGAGGAGCATATTTCATGTAAATCTTGGGGTGAGAGGGCAGCCCAGAGGGGATGCCTCTCTTGTCTTTCTCTTCAGATAAAGATATATCCTGGGTTTTGATGTAGAGTCAATTTTTTAAACAAATCCTATCATCCATCACAGGCATTTTATTTGATTCTGAGTTCAGTAATGTCAAGTAGAGTTTCCCAGACTTCAGTGGCTTAAAATGAAAGAGAATCATGTTTTTCTGTCTGAAACTGGAAATCCAGAGTTGCTCAGTAAGAATGTTTAGGCTTTTACCTTGTGGCCCAGCTACAGGAAATTGGGAAATTTGGGTCACATATTTTATTCACATTCCCAGTTGATAAAGGGTGGGAAAGATTGAAGAATTGTCTGAATCATAATGCTATTGAGAATGTTAGAAAATACAGTATTTTTCCCCCTAAATTACTTTGGGGCAAGGGGAGGGGAGGAGAAATTGTCAGTATGTGTAGATGGCTTAGTGCACGGGTGCTTTATGTTAATGTTTCTAGTAGGCAATCACAGAAGTATAGAGTTGCTAGTCCTCATCATCACCAAGTATTTCTGGGTGGCAATTGATTGATAATAGGATATCCAGATCTTTGCTACTTTCAATGGGCAGCACTGGTATCACCTGGGAGTTTGTTACAAATATGGAACATTAGGGCTCCCCATCCTAGACCTACTGGCCCCCGTCCCAGAACTACTGACTCAGAATTCACATTTTAACAAGACTTCCAGGTGTTTCATATGCACATTAGAATCTGAGAAGCACTGTCCTAGATAAAAAATTCATTGGGATGATACAAGACCTATATCCTCCCAATATTCTGGTTGATTCAAAGACTTATCTGGATTTGTTACTTGAATCTGTTGGTGGTATCCTAAAAGAAAATAATTTTAACCTTCAGGAATTGAACAGCAAAATGGGACACCCCAGACTACCTTTAGCCTCACTTCCCAGATATCAGCCATTCCAGCTACCCTTACTTTCTCACTGTTCCCTGAACATGTTAGAGCCTTTTAGGACTCTGTGCATTTGCTTGTGTTCATCCTGCCATCTGGAATGCTATCTCCCTCTTTCCTTGCTCACTGAGCTCTTGTCACCCCTCATGACCTTGTTCATCTGTCATCTTTTTTAGGAAACATTCTGTGTTTTCCCCAGATATGATCAGAGACCTTATCCACTGCGTATTTATCCCCATGTTAAATGACAATAGAATAGGACCTAGAAATGTCCATTTCCCATTCTTGACCATGAACTCCTGAGGATTTGGACTACTCCTTATTGCCTCTGTATCTTTGGTACCTAATACAGAGCAGGCATTCAGTCTTTCTTATTGCATGACTGAGTGAAACTATAGGTGTGTTGACTGGCATGCCTTCTTGGGGTATTCTAGGAATTCCTTGTTCTTCACACAAGGGAGAACTTGTGCTTGGGCTGTTCTTTAACAAATGTCTAGATCCATAGGCTCCTGAGTTGTGGACGAGGTCAGCACTGAGCAGCATCATCCAGTGGGCCAAGACCATCCTAGGGTTTCCCATGCCTGCTCTCTCCTTTCATGGCTGGTACCTTTATGATGCTCCTGATTGTTCTACATTCCCATAAAGTCCCTGCCCTAAGGGTTGGACAACACTGGAAATATTTCAAGTGACCAATTTCCACCCCTCCCAAGTCAAAAGCTACTTATCTCCTTAAAGGGCCAACTACCATTACTTAAGGGCTTATTATTTGCCAAATGCTTCACATAATGTGTTTTATATACGTGATCGTATTTAGTCCCTACCACAACTCTGCAAACACAGGAGCCATTATTTCCAGCTTGTATGGAGGAGACTACGGCTCACAGTTGTGAAATAATTTGCTCATAGTGAGGTAGGTGGTCAGGCAGAGCTGGGTTTCAAACCTGAGCCCGTCTGGCTCACTAATTGGTGCTTTGAAATGCTGCTCGTTGCCACAACAGGGGTCATGAATCAGCCAGGGAAACCCTTGAAGGTGCTAACCTACCAGTGTATGTAATTGATCAAAAACACTTGTTCTGAACACCCTGTTTTAGATACATTTTACCAGAGAGAAGAGAAAAATTACACGTATCCACAGTAGATTCCTCTATCTGGTCGATTTTAACTTTCTCAAGCTCAGACCAGTCTTTCGGGCACTTTGTTCCTAAGATTAAGGGCCACTGCCACCAGACTTAGCCAGTTCAGGGATCCTATATCTGTGAAACCATGCACAGGGGATGGGTCTACCATTCTGCCTTTAACTTTGTCCTATTGATTGAGAATGATTCCACACTTTTACTGACTTACATATTTTATTTGTAGTTTGGGGATGAGGTGGTCAGTTAAAAAGCAATGCCCTGGCCCTGGCTGGTAGCACAGTGGTTAAGGCGCCGGCCTGCGAACCCAAAGGTCGCAGGTTCGATTCCCCAGCCAGAGCACATAATCAGGTTGCAAACCAGGTCTCCAGTCAGGTCTATGGCTGGAGACAGGTGAAAAGCAACCATACATTGATGTCTCTTTCCCTCTCTGCCTCTCTCCCTTCCCCTCCTTCTAAAAATAATGAAATAAAATCTTAAAAAAAAAAGCAATGCCAATGCCAAGACTGTGTTACTCCCTCACCAGGTATTTCAAGGTTAGTAGAGGCTCTTAACCCATTCCCACCACTCGGCTTCCTCCATTATCTCATCTTCTCCATTTGCTCCTGAAAAGATTTTGACTGGTATCCAGGCTCCAGCAAGGCCACTTCCCTCTACTATGTCCGAATACTTCTGCTTTCACCAGGATAGAGTTGTGATTACTACCAAAGTTGTTGATGCCAGTTTTGCTTGTATAGTATTATAAGTAGAATTTAATTACATCTTATAGACATCAGTGAACCGTGGGTACAAGACAAAAGGAGGTGCTGTGTTTATGAACACCAACTTCAAATCTTTGCAAAGAGTTCATAAAGGAAATATTACTTAGTAGGAAAAAAGGGCAGTCAAGTGATACGAGGGCAAGAAAGTAAAAAATTCTAACGAAGTCTGCTCAGACTTTTTGAGGATATTTTAAGTTCCATTACATTTTAAAGAAACCCAAACTGGACATTGTGGATAACATTTCATAAATATTTCAGGTCAAAAAGAAAAAGAAATGACATGGCACTGTCATCCCAGGGCAGCCAGCAGAGAAACAAGGCCTCCAGGAGCCCAGGGGAAGCGGTCAGCACACCCTTCTCAGCCTGTCATTTGGGACCCTCTCCATCAGTGTGGCTTCAACCTACCATTCAGAGCTTAACATGCAGACAAACTCTCTGCCCCAGCCATGTTCTTGGCTTCACAGCAGCCTATGGAAGTCCAACTTATCTTTGGAGGCAGGTCATTTCCTTCTGCAGGTTTCTTCCCCAGACCACCGCAACCTTTGAAGAACAGACTGTATTGCCCATCCAGTTTCTGCCCTATCTGGTAGTGCTGGCTCTTCTTTCTGTTTTCTTCCCTCTGGGAATTGGTGGTACACTTTTTAACATCAGGGAGCATTCACATGCACACCAAGGCCTGCTGTTTCTTGTGCTGTGTCCAGCACAAGAATGAGCACAATTTGCATGACTACAGGCTTCCTTAAATGATTGGATTTTACCTGAGAGAGCCACGTGATCTATATGAACCCCTGCAGAGCTCTTCTGTGGACACGATGTCAAGACAATAATTTGCTACCTTCTTCAAGTGTCTTCAAATGCTCTTGGTACCCAGCTTGCATTCCAAAAGCAGGTGTCTTCCCAGACTCAGAGACTAGCTCTTAGGTTTGTGACTGCTTCCACAAACCTACAACACTTAAGCATCAACATGGGTCCCCTCTGAGGGAGAGGGGACCTGCAGCACCACCCTAGCACAAGAGGACACCACCCAAAGAGGACTGGCGGGGTGTTTGGGTGAGGAATAGTGGCCAGGGAACATATTGAAAGCATCTGATTTTTTTCCCCACTGTAGCTATCTATTCTTCATTCCATGCTAATGGGATAATTTGATCAATGAATGCAGTGGGAAAAGACAAGAGAGGCATAAAAAAGTATGTAAGCACACAGCTACAAATGAGTGAGCAGATTTGCCACCTTCTCCCCAGAATCAAATCTGTCTGCTATCCGCACCGGGTACCAGACAGGCAGATCCGAGCTTTGGCTTAATTACACATAATTTGGGTGACAGCTGAAATGCAAACCTAAACATTCAATCAGTTAAAGATACACAAAATTAAGCATTTCACACAGTGTCCAACCCCTTCAATCTTTATTAATACTTTAATTATGTTAATTATACCATGGTTTCCAACCCTGCTACTACAACAAGCAGTGGGTGGAGGTGAGGGAAAAGCAGTCCTCTGAGCAATGCAGCCAAGTAATGAGTACATTTGAATTAAAAGTATGAATGGAATGCAAAGTAGCAAAACAACACAAATGCATAATTCAGCAGTTTACCCACCCTGTTCACATTCCTTGACTCCATAATGATTGGCAGTGCTGGAGGGTGGGCCCAAGTTGGACTCACTCTCTGAGTGCAGCGTATATAGTAAGTGCTCAGTAAACATTACTGAATTCATCTAGAATCAAAAAGGGTGACCTTGTACTCATAGGGATTGAAGGAAGCTAACAGATTATTTGTGAAACGTTTTTGAAGGTAGCAGGGACCTAAATTACTGCTGATAGTAGTTTGTGGATGGAGGGAGGTGGTGCTGGGTAGGGCAAGGAAGTGGTGGGGGTGTGGGGTTTGCTGAAGAGGGAAATAAAAACAAAATGGCCCTGGCTGGTGTGGATTGACATTGACCAAAAGGTCTCTGGTTCCATTTCCCAGCCAGGGGGCATAACCAGGTAGGAGGTCTCCAGCCAGGTCCATAGCTGGAGGCAGGTGAAAGGCAACCATACATTGATGCTTCTCTCTCCCTTTCTTTCTCCCTCCCTGCCCTTCTCTCTGAAAATAATCAGTAAAATCTTAAAAAATAAAATAAAACAAAACAGAAAATGATCAGGGATGCAGAGGTTCACCTTTGCTTCTTTGAAGTTATTTCAGTTCCCTGGGCTCATTTTTCCTGCCTGCCTGACAAATGAAGAAGAGGAGATTGGACCTTAATTATTTTCAAATTGCCTTCTCTTGGATTCCCTAAAGGTACGTCAGGGACAGCAATATGTATATGTGTGGGAAGGTAGGAACATTTTGAGGGAACAACTCTGCTCTTATTTACATATTGGATATCTAAGTTTTTCTTTTGAAAAGTTGATAAAAAGTGGTTTGAAAACTCCCAGATGCAATGTCCTTTTAGGCTTCAGCCCACCCACTCACAGAGCAGCCTCCTCTGCCCTGCTCATGTTGGGGTTCTTCTATTCTGCCTTTGTCGGGCGAAGGTGTGTCTCAGCTCCTATGTCTTTTATTTTGTACAACCTGCCCCGAGGTCCTTCCTCCCTCTCTGAACCTCCCAGCTTGAGAGGCCACTACCTGGGTCTGGGGAGTCTTAGACTCCATGTGTCAATGGTGTATCCTCCTCTTTCTTAATTCCTATGGCTCTCAGTGTCTGACCCACCTTCTGCCCCTAATTACTTTTTAACTTACTTTATTTATTTATTTGTGTGTGTATGAGTCTTAACTTCCTGACTAGATTGTCGGTTTCTCCAGTTAGGAATCATTCAGTCACTTTTTGTGTGTGTGTGGTTTTTCTCTGTCTTTGACTCACATGGGACACACAGCTGACTACTCAAGAAATTCTACTTACCTTACATATCTAAAAAGAATTGGAAAGGGGGATTAACCACATAAATTCAGGTGATACACTAACAAGAGAGAATTTAATTGTCCAAACTACAAGAGTCAATACTGTACTCTAGGTTTTTTTACTTCATAGTTTGCTGAGCTGAAACAAAAATGTCATTGGAGTGGCTTGTACAAGATATGTTTTTAGGCTTCAGTAGGCTGACATGTACAAAATCATCAGTTGTCGGGAGGTTTTTTTTTTTAAACATTACTAAAGAAAACCTTGGAGATCTCTGTACATCTGAAATAGAAATGCACTGCTTACTTTGGAGAGCAGTTTCTTGGGTTTGCTGTTGATGGCACCTGGCTCTGTGACTACCCCTTTTGCCAGGTAGCCTTAGCTAAGCTAAAGATCTTCAGAGCCATACAAGTCATCCTCATATTCTCTGAGATTCTCACTGTAATTCTGTGTAGAGCACAAAAATGTCATAGGACTCCCTCCCTTGACGTCCTGGTGGCCAACCGAAGTTGCTACCCTATCACTTAATTTTTTTTTAAAGATTTTATTTATTATTTTCAGATGGAAAGAGAGAGACAGAGAGACAGAGAGAGAGAGACAGAGAGAGAGAGAAAGAGAAACAGAGAGAGAGAGACATCAATCTATGTTTGCCTTTCACCTGCCTCCAGCTCTGGACCTGGCTGGAGACCTGGCTTGCAACCTGGTTATGTGCCCTGGCTGGGAATTGAACCAGTGACCTTTAGGTTCACAGGCCAGCACTTTATCTACTGTGCCACCAGCCAGGGCCCCTATCACTTTTTAATCATGAATCCCACAGGTTCTGAGTGTGGGAGCTAATGTTTAAAAAGGTACCACCTCAGTAGCTGCTTTTTCCAGAAACAGAAATCAAAAAGTTCTTGATATCACAGGACCTCTTAGAGTATCAAAAGGAAACAGCCCAAATCCATTAATCAACAAATATGGACTGATAATTTTAACCCAAATGCTGTTTTTTAAAGTGGAGAATACAGAAGCAACATAGTGCATAATGTCTGCCCTGTATATTTCTCTGTTTGCTTAGCACAGAACTTACAAACACAAATAACTGTAGAATAAAAAATTAAAAAAAAAAACTGAGTAATATCTGTGGTTTCTAAGTATTATAGGGAGAGATCACTATGGAAAATTTAGAAAGGGTTAGGCTTTTGGAAGGGAGCTGCATGGATACCCTTGGCCACCAGAAAGAAAAACAAGCGGGTCCTGGGGCAGATTAAACCGGAAACATTGCTGGAGGCCCAAATGGCAAAATGGAAGCAGTCCTGCTTTGAATATAAGAAGAGAAGGCAAAGTTCTTCGGAAAAGACATTATTGCTGGGGGGGAAAAGCAGTGGCAGGAAAAGAGAAAGCTCAAAGGTGAGGTGGATTGACTCCATAACAGAAGCCATAGGCAGGCGTCTGTGGGAGCTGAGCAGAGCTGTGGAGGGCAGGACACTGGGCAGCACTCACTCAGTGTCACTGGAGTCGGAGCTGATTCAGTGGCACATACAGCAATTTCTTCATACACAGAGATTCTTTCTATATTTCCTACTCATGGGCCGCCATGTTTTGGGGGTAAAGTGTCTGCCAAAGTACATTGACTGACTAATCAATAATTCATCCAAAGCCTACTCCAAATATGAGCATTGCCAATTCATCCTTTTGGCAAACAAAGAAAAGATAACCACAAAGTCCACGCTGAACTAATGATAATTTCAGCCAAGAAGCAACAAAGCTTCATGTTTTCAGTAGCCTTTGTATCTTGTTGCAAATGAATATATGTTTGTTTGGAAGTTCACTTTGAGAGAACCTATTCACTATATTTGGGGGACTGCTAGAGATCTGCAACCCATTTTGGCGATCCTGAGCCAAAGTGTGTGCTCATGACCATGGTGGAAGTAGTTGAAATGACGAAGGGCCAAGATCAACATAGGTGGAAGTGACACGGGCTTTACAATAGCTGGGACTTGATCAAGCAATGGGCGAGGGAGGAGGTCTCAGCAATGTCCATATATTTAATCTCTTCAATACATCGCTGACTATCCTAGGACCAGCCCCCTGACTTCCTTTCCCTCCTAGTTTTGTGAGCTCTTACATACGTCCATGAATGTACCAAAGTGAACCATCATTTTCTGAGCTGTGTTGTTTTGCATCAGATCCCAAAAATATACCCTAGAGTTAATTAGCATTTGTGATCTACAGCAATATTCAAGAATGTCCCATTCCTTTAGTATCTTTAATTACAGCCACATCTTAAGAAAAAAAAAGTACAAGGATGTCATTAGCTAATTTAAAAACCTATTTTGGATTGGCATCTTTATTACCATCCATCGCTAAAGGTGTATCCTTCTGTCTGTAATCCAGACTGAAATAGGAGATCAATGTGTGTACCTTGAGTTATGAATGGAAGACAACTGACTTTTGGATTTCTCCCAAGATCTTGGTTGTATCCATTTAATAAAATGAGACCATGTATCATTTGAGAAGGGTACGTAATTATCTCAGTTAGTTGTTATCTACTGAAATTCAAACACATGACATCAGGATTTCTCCTCAATGGCAAAGTTATAGACTCAGTGGTTAATTAAACATCTTTTCTAATCAAATTAGCTTGCATTTCCCAAGTAGAGGGTTTTAACCTGAAAGTGGCTTTGAAACATTGTTTCTTTCAGCAATCACCTATGAAAGAGAAGATAATGTCCTGTCAAAGGATCCTTTAACAGTGAATAATTATTCTTTGTTTGACTGCAAATGCACATTCCTGAAATAATCTATTCGTAAAGTTTCATAAATTATTTCAAGATGTATTAAAGAGCTTTGGAAATAGTTCTTCTCCCTACAGGAGGTTGCCAAGAATAAGTTTTGTCCTTTAAAATTTTAAACAAATTATTATTCACCGGGGAAAAATCACCAGAGCTTCCCCCAGCTCCAGTTGACAGGGACAATTTGAAGTAACCTGTTAATGGTAATGCTTTTAAAATTTAGAGATACTCTAAGCGGAGCAATTTTTAAAAATTAAAACCATAGCTAGGGGGATTATCTTGGAGGTCATGCAAAGTTAGGAGCCCTATACAATTACTTGAATCAGGGCCTGGATTCCAGCTGCCTGGGTTACATGTTACATCATGGGCCCGTGGAGGTGAGAGAAGCAGATATGTCTCCGGTTGAATGTCACCTAAATGCTTCCAGGCATAATTCTCCTGAGATTTTCAGTTTGGCCATAAAATACAGCATAATAGAGCACAAAGGCTACTGTACTAGAGGTTAGGAAAATGGAGTTCAGTCCCAGAAGTCACATAACATTTTGAAAAAACACTTACTTCCTCATCTGTACAATGAAGGAGTTGGTTAAATAATCCCCATTATCCTTTCTAAATTGAACCTTTCATGCTGTTACTGTAAGGTGTTCCTTGAACCAAATATTTATGGAATCCTTGCTTCATGCAAGCCGTTTACTCCATATGACATCTACTAGCCAAGGACAATTACTGTCCACTTGGGATATCATTTTCTAATAGCTCACTTTTTATTTCATCGGGTGAGCAATACCCAAATTTTTGAAGAATTGTTGAGCAGTGCTTGTGGCATGGAGCGAGCTTCATTTCTCCATTTGAACTGAAATCCTTTTGCATAAAACAAGAAAAAGAGAAGGCCAAGTAACATTTGCTTGTGCACTCACAATGTGTCAGGAGCTGTACTGGGTGATTTTATAGCTTTGATTATCTGTTATTGGCATCAGATGCAGTGCTGGGAACACAAGCACTCTCAGTAAATTCCACCTGGATTAAACGGAACCACCTGCTGCATAACTAATGGGGCCAGAGCTTAGGAAATTAGTGTCTTTGCAGCTGTTCTTACAACCTGCCTGTTCTTCAGGAACCTAATTCTGAAATATCATCTCACAGCCAGTTAAAATGGCAAATTAGAAGTACTTGGGTGAGAATGTGCACGTAAGAGAATAGTTGGGGGACATCAGCCTGTACTCAAAGACACGGGCCTGGGCTGTTTCTCTCATCAGCCTGCTATTTTACACCTTTGCTTGCGCGGCCAATGACGTGTACAGAAGCAGTCGCCTTGGTTTTAGACAGTGGGATGAGCACGTGTGGGCGTGGCTATTCTTGCGCCCCTAGGAAGTCTCAAGGTTTGTGTTGAGGGATGGAAGGTGTGCCTTACTCTACCTGAGACGGTAAATTCAGGGTGTTCCTGGTGCCATTCCCAAGCCCTCAACAGTGATTGCTCCTTTTAGCAGAGCTCCCTCGATGGCCACCATCAGATGATAGGTGTTGGCACAGAAGATGAAATGTATTTGTCCAAATGGGGGCTAAATCTATTTGTTAAGGTGTAGTAGATTCTTTTAAAAATGTGTGCATCTTTTACATTTTTAGGCAACTCAAAGCCTTTTCAAGTGTGTGGAAGGACTTTATGAAAGTACACAATAGTAATCATTTTGCTTCTACCTCAGAAATTACCTATATCCCAATGTTACCTAACTACTTTGTTCTTGAGAAAAGAGAAATGGTAGGAAGGTTTTATAAACTAATCACATTATACATAACCTTATTTGCAAAATGGGCATAAGTGATAGTAGCTTGATAAAATGTATATGCATGTTCTAGAAACAGCAGAGTAGATGTACATATCACAACATAATAAATCTTACTTGAGGGAAGGAAGGAAGGAAAGAGGGAAGAAAGGAAGGAAGGAAGGCAGGCAGGCAAACATATAGGAGTATGACTAACATAAGTTAAAATTACATGAACTCAAAACAACAATAAGATTTCTTTAAAAAAATGGACCTGCCTTTCAACCCAGTGATCCCTATTCTGGGAATATATCTAAATGAACCCAAAACACTGATTCAAAAGAGCATAAGCACCTCTGTATTCATTGCAGCATTATTTACAATGACTAAGGCATGGAAGCAGCCCAAGTATCCATCAGTAGATGAGTGGATAAAACAACTATGGGACATTTACATAATGGAATAGTTCTTGGCCATAAAAAAGAAGAAAGTTCTATCCTTTGCAAACAGTATCGATGGGCCTAGAGAATGTTATGCTAAATGGAATAAGCCGGTCGGAGAAAGACAAATACCTATGATTTCACTCATATGTGGACTCTAATGAACTAACAAACAAAATCGAGAGAGATGTATAGATATAGAGCAGGATGACAGATAAGAGTTAGGGGGAGAGAAGGGGGAAAGGGAATGAGCAAAAAGGAAAAGGACTTGGGCATGGACAGCAGTGTGGTGATTACAGAGCTGGGAGGAAGGTATAAGGGTACTAAATAGTAATGGAAAAAATACGAAAAAAAAAATAGATATAAAAAGCATTGACTATAAAAGAAAAGATTGTTAGTTTTTCATCTGTTAAAATGAAGAAACTTGTTAATCAAAAGATACCTTGGGCCCTGGCTGGTAGCACAGTGGATAAGGTGCTGGCCTGCGAACCCAAAAGTTGCAGGTTTGATTCCCCAGCCAGGGCACATAACCAGGTTGCAAGCCAGGTCTCTAGTCAGATCTGTGGCTGGAGGCAGGTGAAACGCAACCATACATTGATGTCTCTCTCCCTCTCTGCCTCTCTCCCTTCCCCTCTTTCTAAAAATAATGAAATAAAATCTTAAAAAAAAAAAAAGATACCTTAAAAACAAAAACATGAATTACAAACTAGAACATATTGCAAATTAGAAGATATTACAATTAATAATGGATCAGTATTACATGTATATAAAGTATCCCTATAAACTAATAAGAAAACTACAAATAATTCACTAGAAAAGTGGGTAACAAACGGAGATATTTTGCAAAGAGAAAAATATTTATGACCATGGGAAGGGATGTGCAGAACATTTTCAATGATTAGGAAATTGCAAAGGAAACACAATAAATATTTGTACACATGTGACTAGCAAAAAAAAAAAAAAAACCTTTTTAAAAGTTAAGTGTTAGAGAGGATGTGAAGCTATAGGAACTCTTTCACACCGCCAGTGGGGGAGAACGAATTAGTGTTATGCTTTGGAAAATTATTTACCTAAAGTTGAATCTTAATATAGCTGATAACCCAGCAATTCTACTGTTACACATACTGCATAATAGGTGATATGTAAAGAAATTCCTTGGTATTACCATTTTTAATAGCAAAAATCTAAAACTGTTATGTGCATTTTCATTGGAGTATTATATAGCCATCAAAACAAATAAAATGACATGAGTGCATAAAGCAATATTATATAAAGTGAAAAAACACATTTTTCAAAAATTCACATAAGATCCGCATGCATCATGTTAAAATTAGTACCTTTGAAGGGGCAAATGAGAATGAGTAATGAAGATAAAAGGAAAATATTGTTCCTGTAAATTTATATATGCGTAAATATGTATGCTAATAAATTTATATGTATGAATATATGCATTTATGCACATATGTGTTAATATGTGTGTTAATAAATGCTTATGAATATATGCATGTATTATGTGATAAGACTATATTTCTGTTTTCCTTGTGGCTTAATTTTGTGACTCAATTGAGATACAGGAATACCTTTGTTGCATGATTGAAGATGTTTCATGGATAGGGCCCATGTCCCCAAAATTGCATCCTATATACATACAATTATATATTCAAATTCAACATTAACAATTATTACTTTAAAGCCAAGCCATTGTGTCTTCAGGAGAGACCTCTCAACTTGCTATTAAGCTAGACTTTCAACAGGCCTCCTCTGGTGACATTCTTGCTGTAAATGGTGGGGTAAAGCTTTGGTAAAGCTTTATCATGTCTCAAGGGAAAATAATACATGGGGAAAGGGATGGTATTGAAGGACCAAAGATAGAAAGGGGGGTGAATATGAAACAGTAATTTTACTTGTTAGCAGTTTCACTTCAAGCATTGCATGAGGTTCACAATGTTGGTAGGAGCCTCCTCTGTTTTTACTTTTTATTTTAGAATGCAAACTGTGCGTTTCCCTTTATCTCTCACCTTGGTTACCTGTTTCTATAGGATGTGTGATGTCAGATATCTTACAGGGTACTTTGGCTCTCTCAAGATTGCTAAGTCCAAACATAAGAATTTCAAGCTTCTACCAGGGTCCATAAGAAACACTGCCCGGGCGTGGTGATTAGAAGAAAGAGCCAATGTCATAGATCTGCTGACATCTCTGTTACCTTCCCTCCCCCCAGAGTCTCTCTCTGCTTACCCCATAGTTTTTCATTCTGATGGGATCCAATCCAGGGACGTTCAGTGGCAATCACTTCTGGAGTTGGGGGCCTGGCAGGCACTTAGAACGCCCGTATTTGCAGTGGAGTTGGCTATTGTAATACTTAGTGAATAGAATTTCATTAGGTCCTTATCTGTGTGCAGTGAGGAAAAGAGGTCCTTTTACACAGTGCTAGTAATGGAGTGGAAAATTGCATTTCCCCCTCGCCGGAACAGTGCCATTAGTGGTGAGGCAGACTGTCTGCAGAGAGCGGGAAGTCACCTCAGGCGGTGAAGGGCTGACAGCCCAAATGATGGCAGTGCTGAGGGACCCGGAAGATATTAAAATAAAAACAGGTTGTGTTGTTCTTTTTGTCCTGTAGCGGTTCTTCCCTGCAACGCAGGGAGTGATTGGATTTGAAGCACTGAGAAAAACATGTTAAGTACAAAATTGTTTAAATAAAGTTGTTTGAGGTTGAAACTCTCCCCCTGGGCATGGAGGGGAATGTAGTTAAGCCGCCCACAACTTACAGGTATCCAAGAAGTACTGTGTTTTCGAGCCAGGTAGGGATGCAGAAAACTTGAAAATTGAAATGTGCAGTGGAGGTCTCCCTTTTGGTCATCCAGGTGGGTTCCAGCTGCACTGGGGGTTGGGGGGCAGGGCACTCAAATGGCCAGTGAGTGGGTTTAAGTCTGCATTTTTATCTTGCCTGGATTCTGGGAATTGCAGGTGAGAAGAAAGCTAACATTAACAACAACAAAACACCCATAGAAGGAAAATCCACTCAACTCTGGAGAAATTCTTATTCCTACACCAGTAGAGAGAGAATTGCTTTCTCTGAAGATTGGTGTAAAACAGAGTCCCATGGGGACAAATGCACAGTGAGCATGCCAGGAGCATAGGAGGAAGTGGGTGTGAAATCCCTTTGTCAATGGCTAAGGGCACTGGGGAAGGAGAAGTAGAAAGCGGCTCCTTCATTGCAATCAAGGAACCATTGGGATATTTGGTATTCAAGCTGCACAAGACCTCCAGAATTACCTAGTCGAAACATTTCTTCTAAGGAAGAGGAATTTCCTTCTTCTGAGGCATAAATATCAAAACAGAGACTCCTGAGGCCCCTTCTACCACCATGTATTATATACATCTCTTCAAAGTCTTTTTTCTGCTCACTTGTCTACTCTTTTCTCCAGCCCCATCCTCTTTCATTTTCTCTTTGGGGAAATTTTCCTTCGTTTTGGACAATCCCCTGACCTTAAGCCTTATGCTTCTGTCTGCCATACATTAAAGATTTGGGTGGACTAGATACCTACCAACCATTCTGTCCCCCTTAACATGTCTGCCCCCTGGCATATCTTACATATATTAAGTCAGAGTTTAAAAGATGTGGCCTATGCATTAGTAAGACCCTCTGAGCATTACAGAGGTTAACCAAGCCCTGTCCTAGGACATTGCCAAGTATCATTTTCAAAAAATAAAAAAGACATGGCTCCCATAAATACTATATGAACACATATACAGTAAATTATTTAGCTTAGTAGTGAGGATACCAGTAATATGGTAGAGTTGTTCCCAAGAGATTTTGAGGGTTGGATATATATAGACAGATAAAAAATAGACTATGATTGTCAGGTTAGATAAAAACAAAACAAAATACTAATCAATGTCCAACTCACCTAATAAAAAAATCAAACCTCTCAGACCTTTTGGGTTGTTTATTTTTGTCTGGATAAAAATCTACAACTTAACATGTTACTTTAATGTGTCTGGAGTGTAATCAAATACTAAACAGCCAAGTCAAACATAAGTATAATCTCATGAAGAATTATATAATGTTTGTATTGATGTGAGAAACATCCAGACCTATAGAAAAAAATTTATAATGGTTTATTTGAGCCAAACTGATGACATGCCGGAAGCAAGATCACAAATGCTCTGGAGAGTGACAGTTTTTCCATTTATTTTTTATACATTTTCAAGTATATTTTATTGATTATGCTGTTACAGTTATCCCCATCTTTCTACTTTGCCCCCCTCTGCCTGGTACTCCCCTTTCCTCCAGCAATCACCTCCTTAGTTCATGTCCATGGGTTGTGCATATATGTTCTTTGACTTCACCCTTTCCTATACTATTCTTAATATCCCCTGTCTATTTTATTCCTACCAATTATGCTTTTCAATCTCTGCACCATTTGCTCCATTCTCCCCCTGCCCCTCCCTGCTGATAAACTCTCCATGATCTCCATACTTATGATTTTGATGCTGTTCTGGTTTTTTGCTTAGTTCGTTTTTGTTTTCTAGATTCAATTGTTGATAGTTATGAGTTTATTGTCATTTTAATGTTCATAGTTTTGATCTTTTCCTTTTTCTTAAGTAAGTCCTTTTAAACCTCATGTAATAATAGCTTGGTGATGATGAATTCCTTTAGCTTTACCTTTTCTGGGAAGCACTTTATCTGCCTCTTCCATTCTAAATGATAGCTTTGCTAGATAGAGTAATCTTGGCTTGTAGGTCCTTGCCTTTCATCACTTTGAATACTTCTTTCCAGCCCCTTCATGCCTGCAATGATTTTTTTTTTTTTTTGAGACATCAGCTGATAGTTTTATAGGAACTCCTTTGTAGGTAACTCTTTTTTTTTTCTCTTTGTCTTTAACTGTTGGCATTTGAATTGTGATATGTCTTGGTGTGGTCCTCTTTAGGTCCATCTTGTTTGGGACTCTCTGTGCTTCCTGGACTTGTATGTCTATTTCCTTCACCAAATTAGGGAAGTTTTCTTTCATTATTTTTTCAAATAAGTTTTTAATTTCTTGCCCTTCATCTTCTCCTTCTGGCATCCCTATGATTCAAATGTTGGTATGTTTAAAGTTGTCCCAGAGGTTCCTAATCCTATCCTCATTTTTTCCCCCTAGTCTTGCTTCTTCTTTTTGTCCTGTTTGAGTGTTTATTTTTCCTTTTATTCTAAATCACGGGTTTGAATCCCAGCATCCTTCCCTTCTCTGTTGGTTCCCTGTGTGTGTGTGTGTGTGTGTGTGTGTGTGTGTATCTATCTATCTATCTATCTATATACATATAGACACATAGATACATAGATGTAGATATATTTCACTTTATACAACTTTCATTTGCTCCCTTATTTTTTTGCCATACTTTGTGAGTTTTCTGAGCATACTGATCACCAGTGTTTTTAACTCTACACCTGATAGGTTGGCCACCTCCATTTCATTTAGCCCTTTTACTGTCATTTTGTTCTGTTCTTTCATTTGGGCCATGTTTACTTGCCTCCTCAATTTGGCAGCCTCCCTGTATTTGTTTCTGTATATTAGGTAGAACTGCTTTTACTCTTGTCTTAGTAGCATGGCCTATGTGGCAAAGGCACTGTAAATTGTATGGGGCAGAGCCTTCAGTAATTGTCAGTTTGAGGCTACCCATGTCACAACTTTGTGGCTTAATTTGTGCTTTGGGGCTTGGAAAGGGGACAGTGCCACTGCCTGGTTTCAGGGAATTTGCTCAGCTCTTTCCCTCTTTCCAGTCATTTCATCCACTTCCTGTATGTGATTGGCAACCTTCCTATTGCTTGTCTGTGATTTGTGTATGTTCTAAGACTATGCAGGCCCTTTAAGTGGTGAAAATCCAGCAGTTTCTCCTGCCACCCTAACACCTGCTGGTTTTTATGTTGGGATCCTCCCGAAGCAGCAGCAAGGTATGGAGTCCCACATGGGCCAGGCTAAGTCTGTAAGACCTGATTGGAAAACCAGGATGCGTACAAGCCACTGTGCTGTGATCAAGGGACCCCCAATGGGAACCTGACCATGAGAATTTTCTATACTTCCTTTGAAGCCAGCAAACTTCCTTGACTTATTTTTGTAATCACAGTAAATGTTAAACCTTCCTTACCCTCCCTATTTTTTTTAAAGATTTTATTTATTATATCCACAGAGAGAGAGGAAGGGAGGGAGGCAGAAAGGGAGAGAAACATCAATGTATGGTTGCCTTTCACCTGCCTCCAGCCACAGAGCTGGCTGGAGACCTGGCTTGCAACCTGGTTATGTGCCCTGGCAGGGGAATCAAACCAGCAACGTTTGGGTTGCAGGCCAGTGCCTTATCCACTGTGCTACCAGACAGGGATCCTCCCTATTTTTAATGAGCCATCTGGAGTTCTCAGTGCCTCCTTGTCTAGCTGACCATGTTCTGGGGCAAGACCTCCACATTCCTTCCATTGTTGTAGGAACTTAGTAACTCCTGTTCTATAGAGTTCTTCCTTCACAATGAAATGTATGTGCACCACCTATCTTTGGAGAGAGGTGCTCAGGGCTCTTGCCTTTCAGACATTAGCTGGCCTTTTCTTCCTTAGCACAAGCTGCCTGGGAAGGTTCATTTCATCTGTGGCACTGGGGGATCTCTGCAGGTCAGGAGTTCTTCACATTTTTCCAGTCAGATGTAATGGGTATTTATATTTTCAGTGCTGGAACCTTGGGCTGTGCAGTCTAACCTGCAGCTGGGATCTCTCACTCCAAGTTTATTCCTTCTGATTTTTATCCACAGCACATGAATATGGGACCATCTGTTCTGCCACTACTGCCAACTGTCTAAGCACCCAGTCTCTGTGGCTCCACCCCTCCCACCCATCTGGATCAATGTGGCTTCTTTAAATTCTTGATTGTTGGACTTCCATATAGCTTGATTTTCTGATGGTTCTGATTGTTATTTGATTTTGAGATCTTGTAATTCTTTCTATGGTTGCTTGAGGTGTCTACCTATGCCTCCATCTTGACTAGAAGTCTGTTTTTTTTTTTTACTTTTGGAATTGAGGGAAGATAAAAAAAAAAAAATTACATGAAAGTGGAAGAAAGGAAGGTACAGGATAATAACCACGATTATATGTTTCCTTGAGGATGATTACATGTCTGAGGGGCCAATAAAAGAGGATTGCTCTAGCATATCAAAGGTGTGTTAACCTAGGTGCAGAAGATAATGCACAGAGCTTACTTGAGGCAGAGATAAACCTTTTCATAGTCATAGGCCTGGGGTGTAACTACCCACCATGACCTGCCCAGTTAGTAATTCATGATCAAATCAACCTGTGAGTTTACTTTTGGTCAGATTTATTACAGAAACCCATTTTTTTTTTTTTTTTTGTCTACACTTAGGAGGACCTATCAAATAATGCCACACTATGCCAATGAAAAGACATTCTGCCCTTCCTAATACCCCCTACTCTTATTTTCAAAAAGAAAGAAAACCTAATTTTGGTATTTCCATCTGTGTTTCTGTGAAGTGAGCTAGTATTTGATGTACTGGGCTCTGCTAAGAGTCTGCTCTATAGTGAAATCTCTACTAGTGTGTTAGATATCCACCAATTAATTTAACTTTTAACACATTTATTGACTTATCTAGGCAATGTGCCAGACTTTAATGTACACTGGTAAATAAAGCAAACAAGATTGTTAGGTTCAAGATAAGAGAAGTACATATGCTGAAGGAAAAAAATAGAAAGCCTGCCACATTGCCTCTGCCTAGTATTGGAGCCACAGGGTGGCATGGATTCCCCAGGTCTCTGCCTCAATTAATTTGGATAAGCAAGAGTTGGTTATGTTTTACTAACCTCTTGAACCAATGTCTTCTAACTTCAAACCTTCCTCCTGCAGCTCCCTCACCTCTCTTAGCCTTTATAGCCTTGAAGAGCATTAGGGCCTTGCTGTGGATTAGGTTTTGGCTTCAAGAAATGCTGTGGCTGTTTTGATCTATCCAGACCACTAAGACTTTCTCCATATCAGTAACAGGCTGCTTTGCTTTCTTATCATTTGTGTATTCACTGGAGTGGCACTTCTAATTTCCTTCAAGAACTTTTCCTGTGCATTTACGACTTGGCTCTTAAGCACAGGAGGCCTAACCTTGGGCCTAGCTCATTTCTAAATAAGCTTTTCTCAATAACATTAATCACTTCTAGCTTTTGTTTTAAAGTGAGATATATGTAAGTCTACCTTTTATTTTAATACTTAGGAGTCATTGTAGGGTTATTAATTGGCCAACTTTTAATATTGCTGTATCTCAAAGAGTAGGGAGGCCTGAAGAAAGGAAGAAAGGCAGGAGGTCAGCCAGTGAAGCAGTCAGAACACGTACATATATATTTATTGACTAAGTTTGCCAACTTACATGGGCATGGTTTCGGTGCCCCAAAACAATTACAATAGCGATGTCAAAAATCACTGATCAGAGATCATCATTTCAAGTAAAATAATAATGAAAATGTTTGAAATAGTGTGAGAATTATTGTGCTGTGATACAGGGACACAAACTGAGCAAATACTGCTGGAAAAGTGGCATTGATAGATTTGCTTTACACAGGGATGCCACAAATCTTCAATGTGTAAAAAACGCACAATATCTGCAAAGCACAATAAAGTGAAGTACAATGAAATGAGGTGTGTCTATACTTGGCTTTCAGAGCTTCTTTCATGTCTACAATTTTTTAAATAACAGTTATACCAAAGAGACATGTTTGATGGTAGCCAATTTGTTTTTCTTATACACCTTAGATTTTGTCTGGTGAGTGATCTCAGTAAATATGTCAGTAAAATAGTCTGAACTGCTGGACACAGATCTTTCTTTTCTTTTCTTTTTTAAAAATTTTATTTATTTAAAAAATTTTTATTGTTATTGTATTACATCCATCCCTTTTTTGCTCCCCTCTGTCCCCCTCCCCACCCACCCATTCCCCCCAAAGTCAATCCCACCTGTTGTCCATGGTTCAGATCTTTCTTTTTTATTTATTCATTTATTGTGTATTTTGAAAAATCACTCTAAAGCTACTCTGAGGCAAGAGTTGTAAAGTCTATAGCTTCTAGGTTTTCTTCCCCCATTCCCTTACTCCTCCTTGTGATTGACAGACAACTGATTCCCTAACTGGGCACACACCATATCAGTTATTAAGTTGGAATCTTGCTTTCATTGCAAGTTACCGGTTTTTGGAAGGCAGAGTGGGGAGACAGTAGTACATTTGCCAAAGCCCATAGAGTTTTAGGGTGATTATTATTTCTCAAGAAGCTGTTGGCCAAGTTACAAAGCTGTCCTTGTAATCACTTGAATTTCTTGTTTGAGATTATTCATGAGAAGGAGAGACTAAATTAGAGTGCTGGCCGAAGAATCACAGGACACATCCTCCAGTCTTCTACAGTATGACCTAACAGTGGCTCATTGAAAAAGGGAGAATGCTTGGTTTTAATATCTAACCAGCATATACAGTATTTCAATTAAATATTCACCAGGTATAAGACAATATTAGGCCATGAGAGGGATGTTAGAGGTGTAAAAAGACAAAGTCATGGTGTTGATGAGGAGAGAAGAGATACTCACAGAGCAGAGCTACCTGTATAACAACCAGTGTGCTCAATGCCTAGTGAGTGTGCAGTGCAGGCTACCAGGTTTCCAGGAGTTCAGTCAGTGTGGACTGTGGAGGCCCAGAAAAGCTCTTAATGATAACTGTTGTCCATAATTTAATTCTTGAAGCATAAATACAATCCAGATTCCAGTCAGAGCAAGGTGTTGAGCATTTTAAGGGAAATGGAAGTGGGACAATGGAAAGGAAAGCTTGGGCAATAATGCACTAAGTATGTCTTTGTGGGTGGGAGGCTTAGGTGGGTTGGGGGGTGATCCAGGCTGGGCGCGAGATTTTGTGGGGCTCCTTTTTGATAACTGCTCTAGAAGTACCCAATCTGGGGTGCACTGTGTCATTAATATTGACTTGGTTGTCCATCAATAGCTAGTGTTAAACTTCCAGTCTTAGGTTGTTCTAGGTCTGCTCTAATTGAGTTTGAGTTACCTGGGAAATCACTCCTTTCAAAATTGAGGGACTGTTTGTTTCCCTTTAATGCAGTTCTCTCACAAATTAAGCTATTTGGCATTTTTCAATTACATCCTAAATATGGTGGCCTTTATGTTAGGGATAATTGTGTGTCTGAATATAAATTCTGGAAGAATATACTTATTTGGGTGTAATTTCAAGTATATATTTTAAAAAGTAGATAGAAATCATGGAAACTGATGAACACAACTGCTTAGATATTTATACTTGGCTTAAATTAGAAAAATTGCTAAGAGAAGCTATGAAAATCTCAATTAAAATAACCAGCCTGATTTTATTTTTCATGGTTAAGAGGGAAAAAAATGCATGAGTAAAAAATATATACATATTTAGGGATGACACCATCTTGGCATTTTCAGGCATTCTTTTCTAAATATATTCTTTATTTGAGCTGTCTTGCAATACTTTTAATATAATTAAAAGTACGTAATGAGTGCCAGACTTGTCAATTTCAACAACAAAGTGCTGAAATTTGCAGTGAAACTGAGAGATCCATCTCCCACACATTGTAATGAATAGGTTCATAAAAGGAAAATAGTTTAATTACATTTTAGTTCATGGATTGTTAATAGGCTGGAGTATCTAAATTGAATAATGTGATTCTGGTAATAATTATGTGTAAATGAACTTGTTTAAATGATATTTTACAGCTTCTTTATAAAATTACAGCTAGAGGCAATCCAGTGATAGACAGACAAAGGCCATGCAAAAATTATCATAAACTATTAGCTTGTTTGCAAAGGGTTTTATGTTAATCTTTTAGTACTTAAAGCAATCTGCAATTAACATATCATGGGGAGCTGCCTCCAAGCAAAGGCATGCAAATTGAAGTGCTTAGATAAAAAAGCCATTCATGTTGGGGGGTGGCAGGAGAAGGGGGGTGGGGGCAGAAAAAAAAGAAAAGGAAAAGAAAAAAAAAATCAAAGAAAGGGTGGCAAAGTACTCAGAGGGTGATGGTTTTATATTTGAGATTAAGGAGGTGTAATGATTGTGTTATCTAACTATGGCTGTAATTAAAGCTTTTCTCTTGCCGTCATGACAATAGATACCACATTGATTTCGGTGTTTTAATTGTGAAAGTCATTTTATTTCAGGGCAGAAGATATGAATAGCCTGAATCAAAGGGCTAGAAGATTGCTTTGTTGATAGTACTTGTTCAACAGCTGCCTGGCTGCTTAATACACAACTGTGGAGAATGCAGAGAGACCCAGGGAGGTGCTGGGTATTGTAATTCTCCTGCTGGTTTCCTTGCCTTTTATGAAAAAGGCGAGGATTTGGGTGCTGATTGTAAACAAACAGCCTTTCATACCTCACTGATGTTTTTCCTCCCCAGCTCTGCAGAACAAAAGAAGTCATAAGGGGCCTTGAACTAACTTCACTAAGGCTCCTTTTAAACTACAGAAGTTTATGTAAAGTAATAAAACAATCCTTGCTAGGGGAGATAGGACCCCTCTGATGGAGAACAAAGTCTCTAAATGGCTTCTGTAGTTATCACAAAAACCTTATGACAAGAACAGTTTGTAGGGAGTGATTGCATTATTTATATTAAGGTCATATCCACACAATCTCACGCGCAGTGAGTCTGACATTAGGACTTCCTTATCAGTTTCTATATACAAACTGCAGGAGGGAACTTAAGTAAGGGGTAAAACATGCAATCCCAGAACAAAGAGAATTCTATAGGAAATTCTACTAAAATGAACTTGGTGTGGAGTTTTTCAAAGTATCACATCCTTGGATAGTTCTTCTGCAACAGTTTATAGAATAGAACTGAAACCCAATGCTTTCTAATTATTTCCTTTATTCTGTTGATGTGTGTCTTGTTTGGGCCTTGAAATATTGAAGGCCGTATTCCAAAGAGTTTGACTAATAGTTGAATTGGTTTGGGGCAAGTTTATCCCTTTAAGTGATAGGGTTTAATAATCAGACACCAAGATATTACAAACCTATCAAGAATAACATCAGTAGTCATTTCTGCCCCATTAAAAAAATATATATATTACTAAGCTCTCACACCAATCCCCAGAGAAGCTGATGGAATGATCTCTACTTTGAAAAAGAAACTTAGCCTCAGTTAGGCCAATTAAATCGCTCTGGGCCAAAGGCAGGTTAGAATCCAGGAAGTCTGGTCCAGAACAGAGTCTATAAGCTTAACCACATAAACAGGAGTCATTGAGGCCAGGTAACAACTAACAGCAGGGTGGATTGCATATAATCACGTGAGGAGTCATCTCTGGTGGGAATCTTGGAAATCTCTTCTGGGTCCTTAAACTTTTTGGTACCCTGGATCCCTTTGACAGCCTGGTAAAATCCAAAGACCCCTTCTCAGATCAGCGTTTTTTAAATGTACAAAATCAGCTACATAGGATTACAGAGTATATTGAAACACTATTATGAAAATATGTAAAAATCAAACTCATAACAGTAATCAATATGTTTCTTCCTTAACATAAATAGGGTTTAAAAATAGGTCTAGCAGTTACTATAATTACAAAGTAGTGGTGAACTTGAACAGTATTTTCTGCAAGCATGACATGACAATATCTGTGATTTTTATCAGTATAGTTTATTTACATTAATAACCAAGTAAAATGTTAAATTTCTCTTATAAGTAAGTAGAAATGAAAATATCTTTATACATGCTATAAATCACATATAAAATACATATAAAAATAATATCTTTTATATAAATAATAAATTTGTTAACATAAATAAAAAATATAAATAATATAATAAATAATTTCTTTCCATTCAAAGTGTATAGACCCCCTCAATTCTATAGATGCGAAAGGCTCTGGTTAAGGACATTTCTGATTCTAGACAGGAGAAAACTGAGCCTAGAGAGGAGAATCAGGGGCCCAAGGTTATCAGTAATTAGTGATAAAATGTACATTGAAACTGATTACATTTAGAGAACTCAAAGGAAATTAAAATAGTGTTTGTTGACTTTCCTTCCCCTTTTTTCCTATGACTTTGGTAGCTTCTGCTGACATGTTAAGAGGGTTGCACCTTTCTTTGTCTTAGCAACATTGTCTTTTTCAAAATGGGGGCACCAAGGCAATTGCATTAGCCTGCAGTCACCTGCTGGCAGGGCTGAGTGCCTGGCTCAGGTACTGGTGGGCAGGGCTGGTGGAGTCCAGAGAGCTCAGTCCCGGAGCCTCCAGGGGTGATAGCTTTGATGCCAACCGAAAGTTAAAAAGAAAACTTCCTATTCAGAGGAGCAAGAATACGTATTTACAATACATCTGTTTTTGTAAGTTCAGGCTATCCTAATAAGATCTCACAGTTCTAGAGGCTGGAAGCCCGAGATCAGGATGTCAGCAAGGGCACCGTCTGGTGAAGACCCTCCCTTCGGCTTCCTCCCGCAGTGCAGAGCCAGGGACAAACTCTCTAGTGTCTCTCTATAAAAGCACTAGACCCCCTCACAAGGGCTCCACCCTTATCGCCTCCTAATACTGAGTAGTATTAGGCTTCAGCATCTGAATTTGAAAGGGACACAAACATTCAGTTCAGAGCAACATCTCTGTAGCCTCTGCATATCTTTTTATAGTTCATCCTTAGGGAGGACTATCAGTTAACAGTCTCTATCTCCTTTTAGACATAAAGAAAGAGGCTCCAAGCAACAACTTAGAACCCATCTGTGTTCTAACAGCCTTATGAGGTGGCACTTTGGTGTCCATTTTAGTTATTAGGAAACTGAGATTCAAAGACATCTAACAAGATGACCAAGCTCACTGTTTATTAAGCGGCAGAACCAGGAATTTAACTGACTTCTCTTGCCTCTAATGCCCATTTTTGTTCTTAGGTCCTGTAGCCCTTACATTGAAGAAATAAGCCACACCTAGACCTCCCCATGCAGGTGCCTTTTATTTTTTAAAGATTTTATTTATTATTTTTAGAGAATGGGGAAGGAAGAGATACAGAGAGGGAGAGAGAGACATCAATGTATGGTTGCCTTTCACCTGCCTCCAGCTACGGACCTGGCTGGAGACCTGGCTTGCAACCTGATTGTGTTCCCTGGCTGGGAATCGAACCAGCAACCTTTGGGTTTGCAGGCCGGTGCCTTATCCACTGTGCCACCAACCAGGTGCAGGCGCCTTTTAAACAGCTATGGCAAACCTGTTACGTACATACCACTGCCCCATGTAGTCATGAAAGAGGGAAGGGTTGAAAGAACTATATAAGGATATATATCCTTGTCCTTGAGCTTATTTTCCTAACTCTTCTAATATTAGACAAATAAAGCCAACTAAAAGGGAATACACAGAGAATGTTCAATGCCTAGCATGTATAATATCAATAATGTAATAACAGTAAGCATGATGATAATGGTGATGATAGTTACTAACACTTATTGAAGGCATGCTATTTTAAGCATTTTCCGTAAGTTATTCCATTTGATCACACATCCCAGCAAGAAGTGTGTAGCAGTACTACCCTTACACTCAGTAGGAAGGGCCCTGTCATAGCCCCATACACCACAAACAAAGAAGCCCAGAGATATATACTTCCATTACTGATTTTATAATAACATTTTTGGTAGTTTTGATTATGAATTAAGCAAACAGGTATATGGGAGAGAAGGGGTGAGCTCTACCAATGGAATCAACTCATCTCAGGTTTTCCTCAGTAAGCAGGTTTTCCTCCCTCACATTTTACTTTGCTGGCACAGAAGTTTTAGGCAATTCTAAGCAGTTGTTGAACCTGCACGCCCTGAACAGAGGGATGGGTACACTTCTTCCTAGATAATGACTTTGGGTAATTTGGGGCAGCCCACTTTCAACATAAGTGGCTGCTTCCTTGGGTTTCAGGGGAGAGACCATATTTCCTCCTTCCTCCCATTCTCAGCCCAGACTTCATGTCATTGTGCTCAATGTATTTCACTAAACTTTTCTAATCAATGATCTTTTCCCCCTTAAACTCCATCACCATGCCATTATCTCAAAACAGCTAAATTCTATAATATTTTCTAATACCCAGTCCATATGTTAATTTTCCCAATTGCCTCAAAAATATCTTTTGGTATTGAGTTTGCTTGAATCAGGATCTAAACAAGGTCCATATGTTTCATTTGGGTTTTCCATTTCTTTGATCTATTTTCTTTCTTTTATTTTTTAAATTTTATTGCTGTTGTATTACATCCATCCCCTTTTTGCTCCCCTCTGTCCCCCTCCCCACCCACCCATTCCCCGCAAAGTCAATCCCACCTGCTGTCCACGTCCATGGTTCCTTTATACTAGGCTCTTGTCTAAGCTGTTCCCCTTTCCCGCCTCTGCCTCTCCCCTATTTTATTTTCTAATAGTCCTCATTCCTTTGCCCCTCATCTCCTCTCTTTCTATT
Organism: Noctilio leporinus; assembly: GCA_004026585.1. Taxonomy (NCBI): domain Eukaryota; kingdom Metazoa; phylum Chordata; class Mammalia; order Chiroptera; family Noctilionidae; genus Noctilio; species Noctilio leporinus. The sequence goes on along the minus strand of PVIW01001475.1, from coordinate 123,486 downwards.
TTTTGTACATTGAGATTTATTTTGTTCTTTTGGAATGGGATCATTTGTCTTGAGAGAGCTACATTCTGGGTTGGGCTGGTGGCTCCTCACCATGTCATTTAAGGTGTCCTTCTCTCCCATGTACTTCCTTGAACTTAGGGTACATCAAGGGATTCCTTACAATCTAGTGCCATTTTTCTGCATGTGGTGCTATATACTTCTTGTTGTGTCACATTATGAGGCTCACAATTCGTATCTGAGTAGTATCTCCAGACTGCATCTGCCTGATTCTTCTGTGGTAATTTTTCTTTTCTTCTTTTTAAATTTAATTTTATTGTTGTTTCATTATATCCATCTCCTTTTTCCTTTCCTCTGCTCCCTTTCCCACCTACCCACTCCCCACAAAGTCAATCCCACTTGTTGTCCTTGTCCATGGTTCTTCCATACTTGTTCCTTGACTAAACTGCTCCACTTCTTTGCCTCCTCCTCCCCTCTCCCACATTCACCCTCCCCCGACTGGAGATCTATTCATTGTATTCATGTGTCTGGTTCTGTTTTGCTTGTTGTTTGTTTTGTTCATTATTGTTCTGAAATGGGTGAGGTCATATGTATTTGTCTTTCACTGGCTTATTTCACTAAGCGGAATACTTTCTAGTTCCATCCATGTTGTTGCAAAGGTTATGAGTTCCTTCTTTCTTTCTGCTGTGTAGTATTCCATTGTGTAAATGTACCAAAGTTTTTTGATCCAATCATCCCCTGATGGGCACTTAGGCTGTTTCCTGCATTTGGCTATTGTAAATAATGCTGCTATGGACATGGGGGTACATAGGTTCTTCTGAATTGGTGTTTCAGGATTCTTCAGGTATAGTCCTAGTAGTGGAATTGCTGGATCAAAAGGCAGTTCCATTTTTAATTTTTTAAGGAAACTCATTTCCATAGTGGCTGCACCAGCCTGCATTCCCACCAACAGTGCATCAGGGTTCCTTTTGCCCCACATCCTTGCCAACACTTGTTGTTTGTTGATTTGTTGATGATTGCCATTCTGACAGTTGTGAAGTAGTATCCTATTGTAGTTTTAATCTGCATCTCTCTGATGGCTAGTGATACTGAGCATTCTTTCATATGCCTCTGGGCCCTTTGTATGTCTTCCTCAGAGAGTTGTCTGTTCAGGTCTTTTGCCCATTTTTTAATTGGGCTGTCTATCTCCCTGGTGTTAGTCGTATTAGTTCTTTACATATTTTGGAGATTAAACCCTTGTCTGAGATACCATTGGTGAACATGTTTTCCCATACAGTTGGTTCCCTTTGAATTTTGCTGGTGTTTTCTTTAGCTGAATATCATTGTCATTTGTTTCCAGAAACTTTTTGATTTCCTCTTTAATCTCATTCTTAACCCATTCCTTACTTAAAAGCATGTTATTCAGTCTCCATGAGTTAGAGTGTTTTTGGTTTTTTCCCTTGAGATTGGTTTCTAGTTTCATGCCATTGTGAAATCATGGCATGATTTCAGTTTTCCTGCATTTGTGGAGGTTTGTCTTGTGACCTACCATGTGTTCTAGCTTCGAGAATATTCCATGTGCATTTGAAAATAATGTGTATTTTGCTTCTTTGGGGTGAAAGGTTCTGTACATATCAGTTAGGTCCATTTCCTCTAGAGTGTTGTTCAATGCCACAACATCCTTAGTGACTTTTTGTTTGGAAGATCTGTCTATTGTTGATAGTGGGGTATTAAAATCCACTACTATTAGTGTGTTGCTGTCTATATCCATCTTGAAGTCCTCCAAGATTTTCCTTATATATTTTGGAGCTCCTACATTGGGTGCATATATGTTTACCAGAGTTATTTCTTCTTGATGGATTGGTCTCTTAAGTATTATGAAATGTCCTTCTTTATCCCTTTTTATGGCCTTCATCGTAAAATCTATTTTGTCTGAAATAAGTATTGCTACTCCAGCCTTTTTTCCATGTCCATGTGCTTGATATATATTTTTGCATCCCTTCACTTTCAATCTGTGTTAATCTTTTGTTCTGAGGTGGGTCTCTTGAAGACAGCATAGATATGGGTCATGTTTTCTTATCCATTCAACTACTCTATGTCTTTTGATTGGCACATTTAATCCATTTACATTTAAGGTTATTATTGTTTGATACTTATTTATTGCCATTTTCCCCCTTTGTATCTGTGATCCTCTCTGTTTCTTCATTTTTTTTTTTTTAAAGCAGACCCTTTAGCATTTCTTGCAATGCTGGTTTGGTAGAGATGTGTTCTTTAAGTCTTCTTTTGTCTATGAAATTCCTTATTTCTCCTTCCATTTTGAATGAGAGCCTTGCTGGGTAGAGTATTCTTGGTTGCAGGCCTTTGTTTCCCATTACTTGGAATATTTTTTGCCATTTCCTTCTGACTTGTATTGTTTCTGTTGAATAATCATTTGATAGCCTATTGGAGCCCCCTTATATGTTATTTGCATCTCTTGATGCTCTTAGGATTCTCTCTTTGTCTCTGAAATTTGCCATGTTAATTATAATGTATCTTGAAGTGGATCTGTTTGGATTCACCTTCATTGGAACCCTCTGTGCTTCCTGAACTTGAGTAATGTTTTTTCACTCATCATGTTAGGGAAGTTTTCTCTCATTACTTTTTTGAACAGGTTTTCCATTCCTTGTTTCTCTTCTCCTTCTGGTATCTCAGTGATATGGATATTATTGCACTTCAGGTTGTCCTGCAGCTGTCTTAAAACCTCTTCATTCTTTTTCAGCCTTTTTTCATTCTGTTGCACTGTCTTGGGATATTTTTCTAGGTTGTCCTCCAACTCGCTGATTTGATCCTCTGCTTCCTCTAGTCTACTGTTGATTCCTTCTACTATAATTTTGCATTCAGAAATTGTATTCTTCATTTCCTCCTGGTTCTTACTGATAGTTTCTAAGTCCTTTTTAATGCTGGTGTAGCTTTCAGTAAGTTCCTTGTTGTTTCCCTGGAGTTCTTCGTAGTTCCCTGGAGTTGTTTATAGTTTTCTTTGAGCTGGCTGAGCTCATGGAACTTCTCTATCATCATTATTTTGAATTCCATATGTGATAATTTGTTTGCTTCTGTTTCATTTAGTGATCTTTCTGGGGAATTCCTCCTTTATTTTTGGTGATGGACTGATTCATTTTTTCTCCATTTTGGGTGCGTGTTGTTGCTTATTTTTTTCTTGGAATAATCTGCTTTGATTCCTTGCTTTCATGGAGCACACTTCTGTGTTAGGGGATTTGTTTAATTCAGTGTTGCAGTGTGCTAGATTTTCTCCACGTGTTGCTTTTGGGGTGGCTTTTATGGTGTTAACTTGGGCTGTCTGGTTGTATTTTGGTTTGGTTATGTGTGTTGCTCCTTTCCCTCCAGTTGCCTCTTTGAGAGACACTCCTTGTGTCCCATCTCATACACTGTTCTTGAGCTGCTCGTTAGGGATTAATAGTTCATGTAGCTCTTGGTGTAACTCAGGTACTTGAGATTAGCTGCATTCCATTTTCTGAGTCTGTCTCTTTTCCTTGATCAAGTCTCTGCAGTCTGTGTGGTCTTGGCATGGCAGGGACTATGGCTGTCACAGTCAGGGCTGATTATGAGTGCCAGTCCCCAGGTAGGCTGAGCCTCCGGTAGTCTAGCTGGGTTTCTGTGCCGCTGGTGTTTTGGGCCCTTCCTTCTCTCATTGGTTCTGTGTAAGGACCTGCAGGAGGTTTCTGCCTACAATGGGCACCTGGCTCCAACGGGGGTGGCCTGCAACCTCGCTGGCTCCTGTGATGGCTGGTCTTCCCCCTGCAGCTTCCAGAGGAGGTAGCCCCTGTCTGCAAAGAGAACCAGGCTCCCATGGGGCCCCAAGGTCACCTACCAGTGAAGGCTAAGCAGTCCAGCTCTTTGAGGAGATTTTCACCGCTGCCTCTGTGATGTGTGCCTGGCTCAGCCTCCCCCTCCAGTTCCTCAAGGAGGCCTTTGTCACCTACAATGGGAGAACCAGTTGCACCAGCAGCAAGTTCCTGGCATGTAGTTTCAAGTTTTCGTGGGAGTCTATGTGTTGGTGTAGGTGAGTGGTGTTAGGCCTCCCCATTCCCTAGGGCTCCAAGCTGCCCTCTCCCCACTTGGCAGTTGGCGCAGGGGCACAATTTTTGGCCCTCTTGCCACTTTGGCAGATGCACTTGCCTGCTCCCCAGCTCCTGCTCCCACTGGGTCTCTCCTTCTCCGCCTCTGGCCCCAGCAGGCACTTCCTGAGCGTGGCTCTCACACAGTTCTTTCCCTGCAGGAGTTCAACTCCTCAATCCCTCCAGAGTTTGCACTCACTGTCCACACTTCACTGCTCAGGTTTCTAGTCACCAGGGAGCCTGAAGCTGTCTCTAGTCAGAGCCGCCCTCCTGAGCAGAGCCGCCACTGCCCAGAGCCAACCTCAGCCTGGTGGCTGGTGGGTTCCAAACTGCCTCACCTGCTCTCCTGTGGGTCTCTGCAGCCTCTGGGCTGTGCACCCCTGAGTCCAGATACGTACTGCTCCAATTTTTAGGGACCTGCAGATGTCTTGTGCTCCCTACCCTATCCTCCAGCTGCCCTGGTACTTGAGAATGCCGTCAGCACTGCCCTCTGCTCTGTCTGTTGCCATCTTTCTAGGTTTACTCTGTTGCCATCTTTTCCCAAAACCTGTGGTAATTTTTCCAATGAACCTTTTACCTAATGTTTGAGCATCTTGGTGTTGATCTTGGACCCTTATTTCAGTACAAGTTGCAGAATGGAAATTTTTAAATTATATTAACTCTTCTGTGGATATGAACTTTACATAGAAACAGTTTTGAAATATTTTTTTTCCTAGCAGCAGAAAATTTGGTTTAAACATATCTTTTGTGAGAATTGAAAATATAAAGCATGACCATGGAGTGGTGCCACCTGAAGCCAAGGTGGAATGCTGGGTGGCCCTGTAGTCACCGGCTTCCCCTGTCCCTCTACATATAAGGTGGTGGTGGAAGAGCCATGGGCTCAGGATACACAACACCTGGGATCACCCTGGTGAACCGCACTGTCATGACTGTTCCTTGGTAGGGCTTACAGTGTGGTATTGTAGGGGATGAAGAATTTGCCTCCAGGATCAGAGAGGCTTGCCACTTGCCAGCTCTGTGATATTGGGGCTGTTGGTTTCAGTCAGTCTTGTTTTCTCATCTGTACTGTTTTCTCATCTGTACTCAGGGATAAGAGTACTCATTGTGTAACATAGCTGTGAAGATTCAATGTGCTAATGCCTGTAAAATGCTCGGTATAGTGTGTGCAGTTTAACAATTCTTTAAAAAGTTTGCTTGATTATTCTTATGTAATCAAGCATTGTGTTCATTTGGGAGGGGGGCTGCCATAGCAAACTACCAAAAAATAGGTGGTTTAAGACAGCAGAAATTAAAAAAAAAAAGACAGTTATAGAGCCTAGTGGTTAAAAATTAAGGTACCCACAGAACATGCTTCCTGTAAGACTTTGGGAAGAATTCTTTTTTGCCTCTTTCTAGCTTTTGATGGTGGCCAGAAATCCTTGTTTTTATTTCACTTGTATATGCATCATGTTAATCTCTTCTTCTGTCACCATAGGACCATCTCTCTCCCTGTGTGGCATTCTCTCTGTGTCTTCATATTGGCTTCATATAAAGATACCAGTCATTGGAGTTGAGGGCCCACCCAGCATGTCCCCATCTTCACTAATTACATCTGCAACAGTGCTATTTCTAAGCTCACATTCTATCTTTTACTGAGTGTAGAATTTCAACTTACCTTTTGAAGAAAACCAATTTGACCCTTAACAATTATGTAATCATTTAGTACCAAGTTGTGCATCTTAACAAGTCCAGGGGTTTCTTCTACTTTACTCTTGGGTGTAGCAGAATGCACAGTTTTTGCATTTTGCTGTTTTTCTACCAATGTTCTTTAAGATATGTGATGCTCTGTAGGGCTGAATAAGATGAGAAATTCTTCCAAATGTAGACCCAGAGAGGAAAAGTGGTCAAGTTCCTCTCCACTTACACACATAGGGCAGGAACAGAAACCAACAGCCAGAATATCTCTTGTAAACAACAGCAGAAGCAGCACAGCCTTAGTGAGCTGTCCCATCTCAGAACTCCCAGCTGAGTGTTGCCCTGGCTGGCACCCAGAGTACTCCCCTCCATATCAGGACAAGCCCTGGAGCAAACTGTTTATTTTTCAGTTCTTAATCGAGTCAATGTTTACTCATGATTGCAAGCAGTTGATTAATTTATTGTAAAGTCTGAGGAGGCAGATAGTGAAGAGATCATTAAACAGAAAGATTATAATAGAGTTCTCTGCATTTGTGAGTCTGGTAATAAAGATTGACTGATATAATTAGATGGGCTTAGTAACAAATACTATTACATTGTGTCTGAATCTTATTTGAATGTATTGGCCTTTTATCTTAAACTTATTAGGGGCTGGCTATAGGTTAAGTGGACACATGAGAGCTCTTTCACTCCTGCAAAAGGAGGGCTGAACTTTTCAAAGGCAGCAACTGTTTTGATGTTTAGAGGCAAGGGCTAGCTAGCTATCAGGGGCAGTTCTCTCTTGGTTCTTAGAACAGTAATTGCAGAACTGAGGGGAGCTTGACTGTCAGCATGATCACTAGCTTTCTGGATAACTCTGGCCATTTGAAGGGCTGTGTTCTCTCTATACGGTGGCTGTGCTACCTTGGAATTTTTATTCTGGTCAAAGCCATCCTTGAGAAAATGGATAAGATTGAAAATCAAAACAGTAAATCACATGACATTGTGGTGAAAAAATGGGCTGCAAGTAAGACAGGCAAGAATTTAAAATCTGCTGTAGTGATTTGAGTGGTGGTTCTACCCAAAACATACCCTTATCCTAACCCAAGAAACCCACGAAAGATTTTATTTGGTATAAAGTTCTTTGCAGATGTAATTAAGGATCTTGAGATGAGATCATCCTGTATATCCACTGGCCCCTAAATCCAGGAACAACCGTCCTCATCAGAAATACCCAGTGGATAGATAAGTGGAGAAGAGAAGTCCATGTGAAGACAGAGTCAGAGATTGGAATTAGTTAGGCAGCTCCAAACCAAGGGATGCCTGGAGCCACCCACCGCTGGGTAATGCAAGATTTTCCTCTAGAGGAGGGAGCAGAGCCCTGCCAATATTTTGTTTCAGTTCTGCCTATATATAGATGAACTATGAGAGAATACATTTCTGTTATTTTAAGCCATGAAGTTCATGGTAATTTGGTATCACAGTTCTAGAAAATAATACACCAACTATACAACAAATACTTTATATGACTTTGGGCAAGTCTCAATCTTTCTAAGCCTCAGTTTTCTCACCTATAAAATTTTGATTATTACACTCATCACTCAGCATTGTGAGGACCATATGCAATAAACCATGAGCTCTCACCCTACCCAGTGCCTGGTACATATGCATTCAATGTGCGTTAGATTCCTTCTTCAGCTGTGTCCCAACCCATTCCATCCATGACATTTCAACTTGAAATGTCTTTTATCTTCTACTCCTCCTAAAATATTTTTGAAACTGTGAGCCCTCTCCTGAGAATTTTTCATTCTTCAGGAGTTGTCCTTATGACTGTCAAGTTAGAATAAAAAGCACAGCACAGCTGGTGTTTCAAGGAAGTTAGGTGAGAGCCATGTAGATACTAAATTTTAAAAATAATCAATGCATTGAAGACAGCCCTCTAGTCAAGCAACAGAAGTGCATGTTACAGTCACAGTGTGGCAATGTGGCTGCCCAGCTGGGTTCTGTGTCCTTCATGTGAGGAGGTTTTGGGATACAGTCTCAGCCCTGGAGAGCAGGCAGTACATGGATGAGAAGTGTATGTAATACCCTGTGCTGATGGAAATGGCTTTTGCTAGATATCTTCACTTTACTGATTTTTGATCTAGAATGTTATGACTGATCACATCTCACCCAAGCTGGAGAAGTCAGTGCTGGAATTGGAGCATGAATAAATTTAAAAAATGTTTTCAGAGGCTCATGTTCTTCTGAGGCGTCAGAAAGATGAGGAAGTTAAACGTGTACAGGTCTGGATTTCTCTTCTGTCCTTGAGTAGGCACATGATCACAGGCCAGCCATTGAACTTTTCTATGACTTCATCTCAATGGTTTGGCTATCGGAGCATGTATTCTCAGCACTAACATTCTGTGGTTCCATGAAAACTTGGGGTGATCTCCATGAGGTCAAGCCAGTAGGTCCAGCTAGCCTACATCTTTTGCCTGGCATGCTTGCCAAGGATAGCAGAACTGCAGGAAGGCAATGAGGGGAAAAAATGGAGGAAATAGAGGGTGTTCTCTTATACATATTGTTCAGAGCTTCAACAGTCATCAAGAGGAGACTTCCTGAAGACTCCAAGACCTCCACGCCCTGGTTCCATTGAGGGGTCTGTGTTGAAGACAGTTTTCCCGTCTCTAATGGCATTGAGAATCCACTGTCCAGGTGCTAAGCAGCCTGTAGGGTACTGAGGATGTGACCTTGTTATGCTGTTCATGGCATTTGCTTTTGGGACCTTGGACCACATTCCTTTGTTTTTTTCCTCCTAGGGACCAGTTTCCTCATTCATTTCAATCTCTCCTTGTACTGATCTGATCAATTAAATAATGGTAAAAGGACGAAAATGGTTATTTATTGAGTGTCTCTGATGAGCTCCCCACTGTGAAGGGTCTGCCTTCACGGCTATCTTATTTATCCCTGTTTTATCCTTTATAAACCTGAGGCAAGGAGATGCTTGGTAACTTGTCCATATCACTACTTATTTTAAGCCAGAAATTGAACATGGCCCTTTTGGAGCCTATATTTCTTCATCTCAGCATCCTACCCTTATACTGCAATGATATGCCCCACTACCCCTACCTCTGGATATGTCTTGTATAAAAGACCCTAGGATCATGGGGAATGGGGATAGTTAGAGTAAAAAGAAACATATATCATCTTTGCTCTTGAACTTACTATGTAATTAGATAAATAAAGCTAACGTAAGGGAATACATATTACAAGTTAGCAATTTTATTTTAGTTATAATATAACAATTAGAGACATTATAATAATGACTAGCATTTATTACATACTTACTATATACCACATGCTAATGATTGTGCAAGTATTTTTTTTATTTGATCTTCACCATGATCCAATGTCAACTTTATACAGATGAGGAAGCTGAGGCATAGACAGACTCAGAAAACTGACGAGGGTCCACAGCATTTGGATTTCCAATGATGTAGACAGGTTTCAAGGCCAGGTTGTTTGGCTCCATGTCCTTCTGCTAATATAATTTTTCACCAAATTCAAGGCCTATTTAAGACACCGGTAGGAGAGATGAATTTGGTATGAAGTAATCCCAGTGGGCCACAAAGAGGAACTCAGAAAGCCAATTTGGAAATAATTTTATGTCACACCAACGCACACAATTCTAATGATGCAGTTTCCTACCAGCTTAGAATACGACCTTACATTAGTTTCAGGGAGTTTTTTCCCCTCCAAATACTTTAATCCTATATTTCATAGCAAACAATTTATTTTCCTTTGAAGTCTAACCTCCTGAGTCTTCCCTCTGAAATGAAGGGGCCATTAGAAATTAGCTATTTTTGGAGCACATCTTCCCTGGGGGAAGCAGTGCTTGGAACCAGGGGCCCAGGGTAAGTCATGCTAACTGCTGCTGACTGTGGGGTGTGATAGCATCTGAGAGTGTCAGGTCCTGTAGCCTTTCCAGAAGCACAGATAGGAGTGAGCACAGCAGAATTATGGCCCCAGATCAGTCCAAATGGCATTGCTTATGTTAAAGCAAGAGCCTTGTCAATTGCAATCTCACTTTAGGGGGTGTGTGGGATTGAAACAAGATGGTTCGAAGTGTTGCAAACAAGCATGCCTTGTCCTGAAGATCAGGGGAATTGATGACTCCAGCAAAGATGGGTACAGCTGGGGCATGGAAGGGCCCAGAAGTGAGAGTCAGCAAACATCAGAGCTGGGTGAGGTCTTGGGGATGATCAAGTCATGGATTGCAGTCAGATCAAGTGCCACCTTATTGTAGGGAAGGCAGTGAGTTTAATGGCTTTACCAGAGTATACGCTCTCCGGGTTCCCACATTCCTCACATTGTGCTGTTTTATACCAGCCGGCTTTACTCATTCAACTCATCATCTAGTCTAATCTCTCGCCCTCTTACTCTTGCCCCAACTTTCCCAGAGTTGTTTATTTTTCTGAATTTGCAAATCAGGAAACTGACTTGGAGAGGAGAGGAGAGATTTACCTAAAGGACTCAAACAGATGATCGGTTCCAATGTTAGAATACAAAACCATAATTTTTGATTCCTAGTTTGATGTTTCCCCACAACACTGTACTCAAAATTGTTTTCCCTTTCTTTTAAACACAGAAAAAAGGGAAGGCATCTTAGGGCTGCTCCTCTGAAGTTTGAATTTGAGGCAATATCCTTAAGCCTGGACAAGATGGTTGACTAGTAATCATGAGACCCTTATGGAGTGAGCCTGATTGAAGGGGTTTGGGGGAGGTGTTTCAGAGCACAGCGCCTCTGTGACAACCAAAAATGTTTGCTGTCTAGAAAATAAATATAGAACCTTTTGAATCATTCAGGTGTGCATAAAACTGGAATACTCTGGCTAGAAAATCCATTCACCTCATGTGATAGACCGTTTAAAAATGGCCACACTTTTTTCTTCTATTTTTATATGCATGCCCTTTTGCAATGTGACTGTAATATCCCTCCCATCAAGAGTGGAGTTTCTCTACCCTTCCTCCTGAACCTGGGCTTGACCTGGTATCTGTTTTGGTTGGCAGAACATTAGCAAGCATGATGTATAAGAGGCTTAGAAGGCATTTCTCATGGGGGCCTGCTCTATCTCTCTTAACATCCTGAGACTGTTATATGAAGAAGTCAGGGTACCTACTGGAAGTGTGGGAAAATTTGAACAAAAAGGATTCCCCTGGACCAACCAGCCCCCACCCATCTGTCACCTCACTAAGGTCACAGGGATTATCTCAGATAAGACCTAAGAACCACCTAGCTGAGCTCAGCCCAAATTTCTGACCAAAGGAATCATCAGTAAGTACAGGGTTATCATCTGTAAGCCAGTAAGCTTCAGATGGTTTTTTTATAGCAATAGGATCTGATATGACTTGTGTCTTTCTAGCAATTATTGTTTTAGATATCAGCCCAATTTCATGAGAGTTATTCAATAACAATCTTAGTCTAGACCTGACCCCACACCCCAAGTAGTTTAACTTGGTCTGAAGGGAAAAGAGGAGGAGGGCACTTTTAAAAATGTGTGTGGGTGTGTTTTAAAAAGGTTTTCCCGCAGCTAAAGTTTCTTCCCAGACTCATCTAGTTTCCTTCCTCCTCTCTGACTCATAAATCTGAATTGCATTCAGTTGTCTCTACAGTTGAACTTGATAGATATGTTGGTCATATGTATGTCTGTTTGTTTTGATTCTCAAACCTTGCTCTGCTATCTATTTGTCACAGGGGCTAATCCTTGTAAACCATTTCCCAGTCTCTCTTGTCTACTGGAGTCCAGCCAGCTTCAGCCAGTGAAGGGCCCTGGTGAGAAATTACAAGTGGGCAGAAGAGAGAAAAAAGCTAGAAAGGGTCTTTCTTCACTGGTTTCTCTGCCTCGGATGGCCATTACTGCCCGTGGCTTTGTCTCTTCCAGGCCCCACCTCCTACAGGCAGCCCCTTCCACCTGTGGTCCCAGCTCCCACCAACTAGGCCCCTAGGAGTCCAGCTTCTGCCAGGGCCTCAGCTCTAGATTCCTGCCACACTGCCTCTTCCTTTCTCCTGTTTAGTACAAAGGTGGTAGCACCTGTGCCCAAGTTAGGATTCCCAGGGTAGCTTTCTCTTGCTTGTTATTTAAGGTCTTCTCATACCTTTGAATTAACACTCTGTATTGAATTCCCCCGACTTAATTGCATGTCCTGGAGTTTTGTCTTCTTGACTGAATCTCTGACTTACACTATAGGATTTAAGGTCTCTAAGAATAGGAAGAGTGAAGAATGTAACAAAACTACCTCATGGGGAAATATTTAATAAAGACACTGTTTTCTTTTAACCTTTACAGTGATTGATTTAACTTTCACCTGACAGTAAAGGTGCCCCTTCATTTTGGCTGAGAAGTCTGAGTTGAAGGGTATTGCTACATGCAGTCCTATCAGAATTCCTGAAAGAATGGGGAAAAATACTGCATATGGTGATAGGTGCTAGTGAAACCAGGTCTCTACTGGAAAACATGTGGCTTATAGAGATTCACTGACATAGATGTACTCAAATGGTCTGTGATGGTGGTCCCCAACAGGCAGTTTTAACCCCCAGGAGTCATTTATTTATGTGTGGAGACATTCTTTATTTTTACTGCAAGGATGGGATGTAATACTGGCATCTAGTGGGTATGAGCCAGGGGTTCTTCTAAACATCCTGCCAGGCAAAGAACAATCCCCACAGCAGAGAAGTAGCTAATTCAAAATATTAATAGTGTCAAGCTTGAGACACCCTGGTATAGGAGATTGCTGACTTCATGTCAATGTTTTTTTTCTTCAGAGTTCCTTGATATCTCTAAGCAACACTTTACTGTTCAAAACCAAGTTTCCTCTTCAGAATCCTCAAAATGTCTCTTCATACCCTAAGCAATGCCTCATTGGGTTTGGACAGAGGAGATTATCTTCTAATTTTTAGCTGCCTTCCTGGCCCATCTTCTCATGCTTTTATTGCAGAGAAGTAAATTGAACTCCTGGGGAAGAACAGAAATCAGGGTGGGAAGGTAGACCTACACAGGACTGATTGTGTATAGAGAGAGGTAAGAGTTTAGTGTAGCTTCTGCTTATGGACTAGAAAGATAGCTATCTCCTCTCTCAAATGTGAGGAGCTCTGTTTTCTGAAGTTATCCTGGGAGAAGAACATCTCTACTACATCTGTCACATTGGATGCTTTGCACAGGAGAGCGTAGCATTGGCTTGAGAACAGTGAGCATGTGCAGATGGGCCTATAATTTTTAATATGACATTGGCCATAATTTACCATGTCATACCACCCACTCACAACAGGCCCATCACATGAAATACTAAATGCCTTTCTTATCAACACTTGATGGGAAAATGCTGTTCTGGCATCTTCCTCTAAGGGACACAGAAATCCAACCATGTTCCTTGTAGCCTAGAGCCCCGTACACAAGATCACATTTGTTTTTCTCCCCCCAGATTTATAGGCATTTATAAGGAAGCACATCCTGTTTTGTGTTTAGAAGGGAAATGGAGTAAAAGAGAATTATTTAGTAAGTTTCTTCTTCTTGAAATTTGTTCAAGTTGTTTTATGACTTAAAAAACTCATATATTACTCCCATTTTTATGAGCAGTTTGTTCTTTTCTATTATGATTTTTCTCCACTTTTTTTGGCTGGCTTCTGGATCATTTATTAGAACTCATTGGGTAATAGTTCCTCCATAAAATGGGTATACTCAAAATATTGGCCCCCCCAAAATCAGGGCTCATTTCACCCAGGGTGAAGTCCATGTGTTCATCCTGTTAAATTAAATTTTTACTGAGAATGCCAAGACTGGATCTTTATCTCCCTATTGGCACCTCTCAGTATTGCAGACTTTCTGCAGAACTCAGACGGCACCTCATAGCCAAGGCCTGCTACAGTAGCAGAATTGGAGAGGAATCTCTTTTGTGGAATTAGGCTTGTGTAGACTCTCACTGCTAGAATGGAAACCTAGAGCCAAGCCAAAACTATTTCTCACATTTATAAAAGGTAGAGACAATTGGAAGAGAAATCTCAGGTTCTGAAAGTTTTAAGGAAATGGGAATATTCCTTCTTTTTAGGTATTTGCTTTATTTTGGCCATTTAATCATTTTTAAAAGGTCACAAAACTGCATTTCTACGTGAGATCAACTCAAATGCTTGGAGTACAGGCTCTGGTTAATTTAATTGCCTAGTTAACTTATGGAAAACCACAGATTCATCTGGTTTTGACTTAAATATGACCTCTGTAACTAGGGTTCTTACTGCTGAGCCATCATTCTTTGATGGAGCAGGGAAGTGACGGGGTGAAGATGCACTGAGCCCCCAAAATTCCCTGACATTTCATGAAGCATGCCTAAAAGTTGGTAGATAAAACATTTCACTACTTCAACTCTTTTTAAAATTTTGATCCTATTAGTTGAGGCTTTACTTATTTGAGGTGGTTGTGAAGATAAAAGGATGTAATGAGTTATACGTATAGTCTGGCCCATTGTAAGAAAATGGTAATAACTTATAGATGTCATTATATGCATGATTTTTTTATACAGTGATTTTCATAAAATATTACGGTCCATTTCTAGGCTCACCTTGAAGTACAAACACAACTTCATAAAACCAAAATGTGAGTGGAAAGGCGTATCAATTTCTCATTGTGAGTCAGTTTCAAATCTCTTATTAGGAAGATTTAAATGAAAGTTCGAAGAAGTAGGACTGAGGTCACCGCTTCCCCTGTTGGGCATTCTATCTGATGAATAAGTATTAAAAGGGCTTTGAATTTGGTTTCCTCCTCAGATAAGGATTTATTTTTTCCATACGGTCTTTTCTTTGCACCTGAAGGAGCATTGAGGGTGAAAAATAGAGGCCTGTTTCCTGTTCCTAACTGGAGCCCTTGGAAGGCTGTCAAACCGGAGCAGCAACTCCAAGGGATTTATGCCTGGGACCTGTCAAAGTAAAATTATCATAGCAAACCCTCTCTGCTATCAATCAAGGGGGTATTGGGGATGGCAAGGGCAGGCATTTTTCAAATTTCTTTACTGGGCATATTTAGTTTTGTGCCTGGGGGAGGAAGAGCTGCTTTGAACAGTTCTTCCACATTTCTTTTCCATCAGATGGCAGCTCACAAAACTACTTAATCTTCCCCAAAGGGCCTTTCTCATTGGCCTGCTGAGAAAATAGCTGGGGACAAAAGTGGGGTTGAAGACAGTCTAGTCCACTAGCAAGTCCCGGAAAATCAGGCACCCTTTTTCAGAGGACACACAACTCGAGTCCGTCACTTCCGTGTTGCCCTCACTGCTGTAAGCCTCACGTGGACATTTAGCAAGTTCACTACAAAGCTGGCACTGCCCGTCGTAGCCATGTGAGTGTTCTTCTTTCATCCCATGCAGCCATTTCTCACACTTGTCAAGGCAAAGGTGGAGGGGAGATGGACGAGGGAAATAGACACCCATTCATTCCTGTCTGTCAGAGCTTTGCTTTGTCATGATAACATTCAAAGGGCATATTTATCTATCAGCTACTGGAGGTTAAGGCAAGGGTAACAAAAAGAAGAGCAGAAATCCTGTTTGAAAAGTTTACAAATCCTGCTGTAAAGGCTGTAAACAGAGTTCAGCCAGTGTGGAATGTGTAAAATACTGCCACATGATAGGGACCTCATTCCCCAGCACTAGAAATCCACTCACATAAACAGAGGAACTGTTGCTGCGAATCAGGTCTGTTTTGGCTTAAAGTCCAAGGAACACATTGCCTTCAAAGTGAATTCTTAGGTGTCACTTCCCATAAGTTATGGCAGAAGATTACAAAGCTACTGATATAACATATTAGTTTGATGGACAGAATTATACCCCCAACGCTTCCTGCTCTCCCCAATGACGCACACTAACTTAGTGTGCTGTGACAGCTGCCTTGATTTACCACCAGTCCGGGAGGCCAACCGGGAGAGAGAACGTTCACATGGTTGCAGAGCCTGAGACTGGCCCGGAGCCTAGTTTATAAAGCTGCCCTGTAATTCACCACAAATGTGTCACCATTAAAAGAGGAAAAAAGGATTGCAGATAATAAATACTCTCTAATTTATTAGCTAACAACAAAGAGATCAGAGCCAGTTGTGATGTGATTGTTTGACATAATATTGTCAAGGAAAAAAAAGCTAAGTTGACCAGCGAGGTAAATTACACATTCAAGCAGATGCATCAAGTCTTGGCTTGTCACGAGCCCAGCTAAACAAAACACCAAACAGAGGAGAGAACTGGCAAAGAGCAGAGTCATTTATCTCTGAAAGAGACATATTCAAGAGCGAGTGAAATAAGACATAGTTCTTTTGGACTTGGTCAGAGGCCAGGTTTTAACTGTTATAAATTAAATGTTTTGTGTATCGGATTTGGCAATTCTAGTTGCTTTTGTCATGGTAGGGAGATGCTGGATTTTTCTGCCCGTCTTAAACTCATGCTTTGGTCAGCTGGGATGTGTGTCTTTGTAACGCAGTGTTGGAAAAATCAGTGAGTGCCTTCTGGTCATTAGTGCAAAAAATCAAAAAGGCTTTTGTATGTGGCCTGTTATAAAATCAGTGGCTTTAGAATTGTTTTAATCACCTTTTTCTTTCTCCTCTGTGCTTTCCTCCTCTGCAGGTATTAAGTAATAATCATACAGGAGACCAGGCAGGAATTTGTATTCATATTAGAGTCATGGGGTCTTGGGGTTAGAAGATATGTTTATCCCACATCCCACCCAGGATATGCAGATAGTCCTGTCCTGTCAGCTAGAGGACTTTCAGGGACGCAGAGCATCTGCTCTGTGTTATGACAATAGAGCTGAGTCCACCAGTGTCTGCCGGGCTTTTATTCTTACATAAGCTTCTGACAAGAAAAACTCTCCTATCCCTTACTTGGGAGACCATGTTCAATGCCTTAAATGGACACTTTTGCCTTATTTCTTGTATTTTGTCCTTGGTCTTAGCCAGTTGTTAGAACATAGATTTCTAGGTTTTGTTCGACAGTCTGCAGGCAAGGATGGAATATGGTAGAAAAGATTAAGGAAACTCTCCTCACTGGCACTAATTCAGGGATCAAAAGTTATTTTTTTTTGGTATATGAATTGGCTGGACTCTCTCTGTTCAGCAATATCATGAGATTTTTGGTAGATGTTTTGCTGCATTATGTCTATGGACTCACTGATCTACCTTTTTTTTTTTTTTTTTAATTCCAAAATGGGGAGAAAGAGGGAGAAGTTGCTTTGGCCTAGCTCACTCTAGGTGAAAAGGCATTGGCCCTTGGAAGTTATTACTGCTTTTTCAAAGTGTTCCCACATTACACATTTGATATAATCATTTCTATTTTTGGTGGAAATGTGCATCTTACTACTTTCAGGATCTTCCATTTCTCCTTAAATTAAGACATTTGCCTGAATATTTTTTCCTGTAATTTCTGAAATATTAAGAACATTATTTCTATGATCAGATCTGTAAGATTTGTTGTTGCTAATATAAAATGAAATACTATTTGTCTCAGTCTAGAGGCCAAGCTTCTCTTATCTCATAAGTTCTAGGGCTTCACTTTTTTATTTCTATTTTATTTTTGAGTTCTTAACTTAAACATATGATTTCATGATGGAGAAAGTAATGACAAAACCAGATCTTAGTAATTCTGCCTTCTCCCTGTCATTTGAGGTTTTTTTGTTGTTTCCACCTCTGTTCCAATAGTGAGCTTATTTTCTTCCTTTGGCCATTGCTTTCATAAATGACTTCTTAAAACTGAGTGCATTATACTATTTCCCTTTCAGTGATATTGATTTGGTTTTGTTGGCTGTTTCCCCTTCCTTCTTACTTCTCCAGCCTCTTTTGTTGTTAATTTTTGTTAGTTATATAATCAGAATTTGATATATAGTGACATCTTTCCATCTTGAGTTTTGTGCTTTATTAGGGTCAATATGGAAACACTATTCTTACTTTCTCTGATTCAAGACCAGTGCTAATTAAAGTGAGGGTATTTGTATATTTACGTTCCATTTTTTTCTGTCATTAACTCCAATTAGGCATGATCATTTTCTCTGAGAAATCTCCTATCTTCTCTACCACCATTTTTTTTGTACATTTGATTATGTGAACAATTATTATGCTCTACAATCTATATTCTGCAATTCTATATTATTTTTAATATGTTCCCTAAGTGTATTCCTACTTACCTTTCTGGCTCCCAAAGAAGACTCCTCCTCCAACCCCTGCTCCCTGCAACCCCCATTCTGCTTTTCTCTTTCCTTTCTACTAGAAATACTTCTTCTTTTCTTTTCTTTTTTTTTTAACAAGGAGTACTCTACCACTGTCACATTCTGGGCATGGTCACGCACCATGATGAGTTTATTCCAAGTTCATTTTATTTTAGGAAGTTACAACATGTTTTGTAGGAGCAATGTGCTTTTATCATGTCAAGTCCTCTCTTCAAAAACATTCAGGTGCTTCTCCTTTCATTTGTGATATGGCCACAAACCCTTAGCCAGGATTCTAAGGTCCCCTTAATCTTACCGTTCATATACCTTTTGAGCTTTGCCTTTTAGGATTTCCCTGTTTCACCTCTTTGGACTTCTCTCCCAGACCTCTTCTAGTCGTCTTAGTTGGAAGGCAAGTCATCAAAAAGGTCATTAAAATGCCATGTCTTTTATTGCCTTTTATTTTTTCTCTATAAATAATAAAATCATTTTATTGTACAAAATGAACTTTTGAAGTCTTATAGAGAAGAGAATGTAAAAGCTAGGGCCAGCCCAAATTAAAAGTGACTCATAATTAATTTTACCAAAGAAGGCAATCTGCAGCCGTTCTTTAAGTCAACAGGGATTTATGAGAGAGAACTTGGTTATTATATGCTTTATATCTGTTGGCAACAGTACCTAGAATTTCAGAAGCATCAATCTGGAGAATAAAGGACTTCATACTGAGGACATTAGGAGCCTGCAGTTACCCATCTCAGCACCAAGTACCTGAAATATGCTGAACAGTTCTACACATTGCTACATATCACTCTTATTATTTAGTCTATAACCATTGCCAGGATAGATAAAAAGCAAGTGTCATTTTATATTTGACCGCACTATGGAATAGGGTCCAGATCACAGGCCCAGTGGATGGGACTGGTAAGGAAATGGATAGGGCATATAGTAGCTTTAAGATAGCATGCAAAAAATAGATTTAAGTCATTCTGAAAGAAATAAATCCTAACAATGGATACATTGTGCTGAAAGGAATGAAGCTCATAAAGTAATTGATTAGGAAGAATACCAAATAGAATAAAATGTAACAGAAAGGCACATATTGGTGGGAATAAAATATGATTCAGTTTGGAAGGTATTGAATTTAGTAAGATACAACTGACCAGCTATAAAGCAAATGAGTAAAATATGTAGTCAAGTCAGCTGTACAGTCAATGGGAATAGCTAATAGAGATCAATGGCATCATGTGATCAGTTCCATCCTAAGTTATATTCCTCCTTGTGTGATTTCTATAGACCTCCCAAGAAAAGCCTAGGCTTTAAATGATTCCTGACCGAGGTAACCCACCTTAAAGTGGGCTTATGATTAATAGGAAATTAATTGGAAATGGGATATTGTTTGTTGGCTTGTCTTGCTCCAGAGAACCTTAATGATTTTCTGAAATTAAAAAGGGATTTTACTAGAAATAGCAATAGAGGATCATGGTCCAGGTTACTTAATTACCTATTCCTCCCATGAAAAGCTGGTTGTACCTTGCCATTGGAATGAAAAGTTCAGCATTATTCCTTCTCTTTATTTTTCTTTCTAGAAAATTTGAAAATATGAGGTCAATATTGAAGTCATTGGGTCTGTCTCGGAATTTTCTCCCAATGCAAACATGCTCCTTCAACACTTCTGAAGCATTTCAGAGTTCTTTGGAGAGTTTTTATTTTATATGGAATTCTCAACATTAATGAAGTTTATTTTCAGTGCTGTTTATACTGGAGTATCAAGGATAGGGCCCTGAGAGGAGTCTGTTCCAGGGACAGACAGTGAGAGGATGCATTGTCTACAGAAAGTATAAAAACAGGAATAAAACCAACTAAAATTCAGCCAGCATTTCTTTATCACTATGCCCTGGCACTTCAAGCAATGACAGTGGTAAAATACTACTCTCTGGAAAAAGAAATTAAAATGTTTTTTTATCAGTCTAACTTCTGAATATTTGCTATGAGTTCTGTTGTATTTTAATAATGTACAATTACACTTTGAATTAACATACTTTTAAAACAGATCTTTAATGCAGATTGTGTTCTGATTTAGAGAGTCTCCAGCTGTGCCGGTGGCCTCAGCACACATGTGAACTCAGCTACACATATCTGAGGGTGAACTAAGTAGTTGTTTGGCACCACTAGATATTACTTCAGCAGTCAGTGTCTTCAAAGCCCTAGTAGTTCTTTCCAACAGTGGATTTGAAATAGGCAGTTACAGCACAATGATTGAAAGGTGAAGAAACAGGTCTTGAATTATTTTTGTCATTCTGTGAGACTCCGTGGAGCATTTACTTGTATTTAACATTTAAAACATTAAAACAGAGCACAGGCAATGAGGAGTACTATATTTCTTTGATAAGTGCAAATTGTCATTCGTACATGAAATATTCTAAGGCATTTGAATAGTATCTTTACATTTTATTTTTCTTTTAAATTGTTACTTTAAAACTTAAAAATTAATAAAAATAATTATTGTTGTGTGATTATAACTAAAAATAATTTTATTGTATGGAGGAAATGTTAAGAGTGATCTTCTGCAGGTATCAGATATGCTAATTGTGGGACTGGTTATTAGTATATTTTGGTTTTAAATTATATAGATTTAATTCAAATTGCTGAAGGAAAAATATAATATTCAATTAGTTTTCGCTTTGTAACAAACTTTGAAACTTAAGGGCTTAAAGAAAAGTTATTTGTTTAATGTCACAACCTTTAGGTTAATTGGGTGGTTCTTCTCTGGGCTGGCTCTGCTGGGGCTGGATGGTCAAGGGTTGCCTCCCTGTCTGGGACTTCAACTCAGTGGGCTGAAGGAGCTCTCCATGTGGCCGTTCTTTTCTGGAGAGCTAGCCTGAGATACTCACTGTTGGCAGGAAGTTTCCCATAATAGGAGAGGGTGAACTCCAAAGCTCAAGTACCTCTCAGGTACTTACTTCACATTTATTAACGCTCATTGACCAAAGCAAGTGACATGGCCAAGCTTATATTCCAGGAATGGGGACATATATTTACTTTCTAGTAGAAGAACGAAAAGGTTGCACTGCAAAGTGGAGTATTTATAAAAATAGCGGGATTACAGTCCTCATTTTGTGAATAGTCTGCATACACTCAAAGTTACGCTAGTGTTGAGTAATCAGATAACATTGTCAGTAACTTTTCTCCATGTCTCAGTTCTACCTTTCTATATAATTCTGGTGGGCTTTTTTTTTTTTTTTTTAAACAAGTTTTGGCAAGATAGACAAAATTACCCTTAGGATTACTCCTTGCCAGTTTAGCAACCCACTAGATATACATGGTTTAAACAAAATTGCAAGACTAACTTCCATTGACTGGATTTGGGTTGCATTCCAATTCATGAGCCAGTTATCAGAGTCAAACCCATACCTTGTACCAAGAGATGGGATCAATCCCATCTGAACCACTGAAATAAAAGATGAGGGGTGGCACTGGTTCACCAAAGAAAATTGTCATATTGTTACCAGAAGAATGAATTGATACCAAACAATTGAAACAAGAGCCTTGGACTATGTATATGCTGAAGTCACAGCAGCAAGGAGAGATTTTGGCTTCTCTATTTAGGCTTATGTTGTTTAATCTCACTTCTCATTGCATAATTTCTTTAAAGATTTTATTTATTATTTCTAGAGAGAGAGGAAGAGAGGGAGGAAGAAAGGGAGAGAAATGTCAATGTATGGTTGCCTTTCATCTGCCTCTATCCATGGACCTGGCTGGATACATAGCTTGCAACGTGGTTATGTGCCCTGGCTGGGGAATCGAACCAGTGACCTTTGAGTTCACAGGCTAGCACCTTATCCACTGTGTTACCAGCCAGGGCTCTTCATAAGCTTTGAAAAGCAACACAGACACCTCCAGGAGCAGGTCTGTAGGATAGACTTTAAGTATGTTGTGCATATTTAAAAAATATATTTATTTATTTTCAGAGACAGGGTAAGGGAGGAAGAAAGAAAGGAAGAGAAATATTGGTGTATGCCGTTGATTGAGTCTTGCATGCCACAACTGGGGACCTGGCATGCAACCCAGGCATGTGCCCTGACTGGGAATCAAACTGTCAACCTTCTGGTTCGCAGGTGGGCACTCAATCCGGTGAGCCACACCAGCCAGGCCTGTATTACATATTTTAAAAGTCATGTGTATGAATAGTTTTTATAATGAATTTGCAAAGGTAGATAGCATTTTTGCTTGATGACTCCAAATTTATTGATAAGATACCTGAGCACACTAGCAGAAATATGACCAAAAGGCCTGGAAATTTAGAAAGGCATTTGAGTAGTGTAAATAGATTTAGAGTTTTTGGAAAAGGAAAAATATTAATGGGATGGGGCAAAAATATTGGTGATAGAATTATAAAATGAACTTCAAAGACCTCTTTTGAAATCTACATGTTTTGGCACCTACAACTTCTCTGGTTGGTCTTGGGCCATTCATCTCTCACTAACGTAGCTGAGCTCCTGGCTGAAGGGATATGCAGTGGCCTCTTCACCCAGGCCTGTGAATCCATGGCTTTTGGTTCTTTGATTCTGCTGGTCTTTAGTTCCCTTCTCCAAGATAATTACATGGACAAATTCATGCATTCTAGCAAGTTCACCTGCAGAGGTAGTGCTGACCAGTTTGACTTGTGACCCTCTGTTGGCACAGTTGGCCCTGGCCTGTGCCTGACTTGAGCTGGCACAGTCTAGTTGCACTTTGTCTTTCCTTAAACCCTAGAACCATTTTCTCTAAAGCACATACAAAGGTGCTCTATGTAATTACCCTCTTGAAGAATCTTTTTTTCATTTTCTTTCTTTCTTTTTTTTTTGTAGAGTTTTATAAAGGTGTTAACATTAGCATTTTGGTAAGTCTTCCTTATAGTTGTTTATAAACTCATTTTCAGAGTTGAAAGGGAAAAAACCAAAGGACATTCTTCTGAAGGGTCCCTTCCAAACTCCCAGTGATGATCCTTACTTTGGAAGGTACCTCTGACATCATCTTTTACTGTCTAGGAAGTTGATTCCAAGGGGAAGTTGTTTGTAATTAAATGTTTCCATTTGTTTTATTATAGTCTGAGACTACAAAAGGAACTTCCAAAAGAAGTAGATTTTTATGATCATTGATTTAGCTTATTCTTTCCTTTATGCTTTTGCAAAAGTTAAAAGCAGTGTGATATTCAAAGAAAAAGCAAAACAAAAAAAAAATTCCCATTTGAAAAATGGAGTTCATCTGTTGCTTGCATTCCATGATGGTACTGCTGAGGCACTGTTTTCCCAGGTTTGTGGGATGGTCACTGTATTGTTTTACCATCAGACAGCAATACAATGTCCTTCGTAGCACGTTGCTCAGGCTTCTGCATAACTTACCTCACAGCTTTCCAATGTATTGTCCCACACTGGACTGTAAAATCAGGCAAGGGCTTGTGCCCTCTTCATTCCTGAACACCCCACACCCAGCACAGCTCTTGCTATGTGGTACATAATCGTTGTGTGCTCAAATGGAAGAATACCATGTAGAGGTGAGAGTTATCTATTGAAAGGGCATAAATATAGAAAGAAAGAAGTTGATTTTAGTGATAGGCGACCCTTCAAAAGTGAAGGTTCTCACTTAGAGGCCCTCCTCTGTTATTACCTGGAGTAATATCTACTGGCAATTCAGGTTTTATTCTCATAATTTGCAAAGCTTGGCCTCATTAGACAAGTCCTGATTCCCAGTCAATATATCTGGTCTGTTTTTATTCTTTGGGAAAGGAACCCTGAGTACTGAAGAGAAAGGGGCACAGTGAAAAGCAGAAAACATATTTCCAGGCATCTTTGAGGAAGGAAAATTTAATGGATGCTATAGTCACATGGGAAATGGAGAGATAGGAATCATGCCCCATGCTTAACCTTTTGGACTCATCCTTGTGAATTTCTATATGTGGTTTGGTAAATTAAATAAGCTTTCCTTAGCCTGGAACTATCTGTGATAGCATAAAACCTTCATTATGGGAGCACAGAAAGACATTTAGCTTTCAAGACAGGAACCTGACACCTTTCAAACGTGAAGGAACCTGTGGCAGTTTTAAACATTCCAACCATATTAATTCCAGTGACAGTTATCCTTTAAGTTACTTGAAATAGATTCCCCCTTTTCAACTTTCAAAATTCATATTTGATCCTCCTGACCTCTGGGACCTGCACAGAGACTCGGTGTGCGTGCACGTGTCTGTGTGTACAGGAGGCAGAAACAAGGGGATCGTTAATCTGGTCCCATTTACGTATTAGGACTTTCCCCATCCCTTAGCTATTCCCTGTACTTTACTCATGTTTCTATGGAGAAACCTCACCTTTTCAAAAGAAAGGTTGGGTAGTGTGGCATTCTTCCTTTGAGGGCAATGTTTTCATTACTGCCCCTCCATGTAGGCTGAGAGTTGAGTATCACACTTGAACTATCAGCAATGGAGGCCTTAGGGCTCTGTGATTCTATCAGATACTGTTGGCCACTGGTTAATAAAGTTGCTTCTCTTTGGCATGCTCACACACAAGGCGACCAGCTTCTGTGTCCTTGATCCTGGGAGCACTCTGAGACTTGTGCCTTTCTTCAATTGTCAGGTATTTCTTAGCAGTGCTCCTCACTTTTCACATGGACAGGAGCTTTGCATGTCTATACTGAGCATAGGAGAGGAGGGTTGGTGTTGAGACCCATGTTGTACCTAAGAGGGAGTTTGAAGTGAGCCAGTGGGCTCTCCTGGGCTGAAGGTCAAGATGACTGTACATGGGTTACTGTGAGTAAAGAGTCATATTTTTAGCTTTGCATGTGTCTTGCTTTGTGTTTTATTAGTTCATATACAAGTTAGAGATGATTTTATTAGTCCATTTATAAGGATGTGTGTACACACCAGAAGACTAATGTGTTATTTGCATTTGGGTAAAGAATGATGGTCAGAGAGCTACCAGACTCTTCATATCTTTTGTCTAGGAGGGCCCCTTTTTTGGTATCAGGATAACTGGTAGAGTATATTAATCTTCTCAAGATTTCTCAGTAAGTATGGATGTTGGCACAGTGTTAAAATTATAGTCCAGACTGCTGGGGTTTTGACTTCTAGCACTAACCTTTAAGCCCTATGTGCTTTCAGAACCAGTTACTTACCCTTTGGTTTGACTGATGTAGAAAATGAGATACTAAGAGTACTTAATTCATGAAATTGTTGACAGCATTTATAAGATAATCAAAAAAGTGTTTATAAAATTATTTGGCACATAATAAGTATATAATAAATATTAATAAATTAATATTTATTATATGACTAGTATTAGTCATAGCAGTGATAATTGTTTTGTTTCAGAATCAAGGTAATTGGATGCTTATTTTTAGGCTATTTCCTTTTATATTGATAGACTCTGGGGAATTACACCTGCTTCTCCATAGTGTTCTTCTTTATAGGGACAGGTTACCTGTTCCCTGCAAGAGGCACATTGACAATTTCTTGTTCGCCAGCTCTTCTTCCTCTAGAATCTGTGTTGCTTTGTTTATGATTATGGGTATATACTTAACTGCCACTTATTAGACATTTGCTATATGCTGGTAATATTGTGCTCTTCATCATGTTACCTAATTTAGTTCTCACACTACCTGTTTGAGGAAAGATTCATTATCTTAATTTTCCAGATTAGGAAACTAAGGTATAGGGAACTAATAAAAGTTATTAGGTGATAAAGCTGCCCTTAAGCTTAGGTCTGTTTATTAAATTCCATGTTTATGGCATTATGTTACACTGCCTCTTCCCTTATAACACAGTATATTGGACCTTGAATCACTAATATATATGTTTGGTACAATATCATTACTATCTTTATATTTGCTACAATGTGGCCTTTTTATAAGTTTAAGGTGCCCTCATATTTATATGTAAATTGAGTGGATGGCAATTTGAAACTTTATTTCCAAATTCTACACATCAGAATTTGGAAACTAGAGTTATAGTAAGAAACAAGTTTGTTTTGGAACCAGAGAATGTTTCATCTCTAGGTAATGATCCAAATTAATGTAGTCTATAACCTCCCAGATAACTGTTATAGGGCAATGAGATAGGAGAGATCCTATCAAGAGCCCTGATAATTCTTTAGGGATTATTCAGAGACATGATGAAATGCATGATTTTCCCATGGCATTCCTATGGTTAGTAAGAGTTTTCACAGGTCACTATATGCAGCCTCCTCTTTCTAGTCAAAAATGACCTTAACTTTATGTATATTCATTGTTTTCTAACAGCTTTATTAATATATAATTCAATTACCATATAATTCACCCATTTGAAGTGTATATGTCAAAGCTTTTTGCTGCATTACATTATTAATTTTTTAAATTATAAAATACATGTAACATAAAATTTGATATTTTAACCATATAATTTGTGTATAACTGGCATTATTTACATCCACAGCATTGTGCAGCCATCACTACAATTTCCCAAACTTTTATAGCATCCCAATGGAAACTCCATAATTACTCAGCAGTAACCCTCCATTTCCCCTGCCCCTAGCTCCTATACTTATGTTTCTCTGGATTTGCCTGTTTTAGATGCCTCATATAAATGTAACCATGTATTTGCTTTTATACCTGACTTATTTCAGTTAGCATAATGTTTTTTCAAGGCTCATTCATGTTGCATCTGGTATCAGAATTACATTCCTTTTTGCTGCCAAATAATATTCCACCATAATGCCCATAATATTCTCGAATGAAGATATTAATTCCCTCTGTGGCGGTTGAGCTTGTGAGGACTTATGGTTATGTGTCAAATGTTTTATTTGACAAAATCAACTGGGAAAAGTTGCTGCAGATTTTCTAGAATGGTACTTTCCAATCTACAGACACTAGTAATATTATTAACTGTTTTTCTTTAAATTAGTTCACTTTTTGAGGCCTTAAATACCTACTAGTTCTTTTCTTAAGCAACGTTCATGAAATTAATTGACATCAATACTTTGTATTGTTATTAAAATGATTTGTACCTATTTATCTGTATAGTTCCTAAGGAATCTCCTGTATCTCAGCCTCATATATAAGTCACTTCCCTAAACCTGGAGGGTGGGCTTTTATGAAAGTACTAAAGTAAATGTGGAATCCCTCCACAGATTATGACAAGAAGAAGAGAGGAGGTGTGAAAGTTAGGGTGGGAGTAGGACTTAATTAGAAGGTCAAAGTTTTGGGGTCCAGCTGCCTCTAACCAGCTGTGTGATCTTCACACAGCCTCCTGTGCCTTAGCTGCTTCTGGTAGGGAGGCTGGGGTGGACCATCTCTCCTCCTGTCCCTCGTGCTGGGTGGTCTGCTTCTTTCCTCTCGTACATTCAGGAATGACAGGGCTACTCTGTGCCTCTGCCCTTCTGTTCCAAGGGGCTGTCTTACAGAGGGTTCCATTTCATGGACTTTGTAGTATTTCTGCCCTCTTTACCTTTGCTTTCCTCACCCCCATTGTGTTCGATCAAACTCAATCTGAAGGATCTCGTAATGATTTCACTTTTAAGGAGGACATTAGGAAAGCCAGCACCAAGGACATCACTTACCTTCATTTAGAACTGTGAGAAGCTGCCCACCCTGTGTTTATTTCTCGTGGTGATAAAATGGCAGTAAGTCCAAAAAAAAAAAAAAAAAAAAAAGTCCCATGCTTCTTAAAGCTTTGAGAATGAGCTTTGGAGCATTTTGCTTATAGGGATGTCAGGCCGTCAGTGAGTAAATCAGCTCTGTCCTTACACCTCCATTGTATCAGAGAATTCTCTGACATTGTGGGATGGGCTTGATTAGTCAGTCACTCTCTCCCCTCACTTGAGGTTGAGAGTGTGTCTCTCCCTTGTTTTCTCCCAGCATGTTTAGTGGACTTATTGGCCTCCTGGGTTTTATTGCCAGCTACAGCTTAGCCCTTGTCAGAGAGATTATTATATGAACCCTGGGTGACTTCAACTTCAGAAGGGCTCTGGATTTACATTTTTGCATTCCAAAGTCAGAAATATAAATGACTAATGGTGCACTGGGCCACCGAATATTTATATATCTATTTTGAAATTTACATTTCTCTCTTTCTTATGATGGGGTTTGCTGCTCCCAGGGTCATAGTTGATAGGCAGTAGCATCAGTGGTGACATAAAGCAATCATCTGGGAGAGTGCCTGTAGCCCTGTGATGTGCTGTAGGTTATTATGCTAGCAATTCAGCAGTAATCGAACCCCCATCTCCTTGGCCCTCTCCCTGCTTCTCTTTTATGATGTCCAATAAATTTTACATGTTTCAATTTGCCTCATCCACCAACCTAATACTGTTCAAATTAAGAGTCTCTTCCATGGCTTTCAACAATGGAAACTTTGCCTTCTCCAACCAAATTATTCATAAGGGCTGCTCATGAGTGTGCCAGAAAGGGGCCAGGACTATGTAGATACAGACAGTGCAAATTTACTGGCCCATCCAGAAGATGAGGTTGCTCAACTGTTGAAATTTTCTCCTCTGTGGTATATTTAGCTAGAAGAGAACATCTATCAATGTGCACCATTATCTCGAACAGTAGACTATGTTAGGTTAGAGATTTTTAAAAAACTGATACGCACACTTCAAGGTTCCTTAGTCCCTGATCCTACTAATAGCAATTACAACAACAAGGAGAGCAATATTTCTTAAGCATTTATTACAATGGCATTATTAAGTCCTTTAATAAGTACGCAATTTAAAAAATTTCTGACAACAACCCTGTGAGATTGGTACATTTTGTAAATCCTTTTTGTAAACTAGCACCCAGAAAGATTAAATAAATTACTAAAGCTCACACACCCAGCAAGTGACAGGTTAGGCCTAGATGTCATATTACATGATGCATGTTCTGATCACTACGCAGTGTAGGGTGGGCTAGAAGCAATGGCCTTGAATGAACATTAGTTAATTTCCCATTCACTCAACCCACTACCCATTATTTATTTCTGTCAGTATTTACAGAGCATCCACGATGTCCAGGTCCTGTTCTGGACACCAGGGATCAGCAGTGAAGAGTGCAAACAGTCCCTGCTCTTGTGTATTTAATGTCAGTAGGAGCCATGAGCTAAACAAGTAAACAAATAAACCATATATTTCCTAACATTGGGCAGTGACTCAAAGCAAATGCAGTAGATGATGAATGGGAGGTGTCCAGTTAGCTCAAATGGTCAGAACAGGCCTCCCTGAGGAGAGGACATTTGAGCTGAGGCCTAAATCATAAGATAAACTTGGGGGTGAGGGTAGGGTTCAGGTAGAAGAAAGGCATATGAAAAGACCCAAAGTGGGATCCAGTGTCTTTTATTGAAAAGCCAAGAGGAAGACCCATGTGATTGAGACATTACTAGGCTTGGAGTGAAGGTAGATTACAAAGCCAGGAGCTTGGTAGGGCTCAGGTCATGCAGAGCAGGCAAGGAGTTTGTAGGCTGTTTTCAGTTTCTTTCAATCAATATTTTACTGCCTGCAGCCCATTTTCTTTTATGGCCTATCCTCATAATGGGCATTTTAATCCCCTGTGTGATGCAACCTGATGCTTCTTGCTGTGCACCTTGCTTTGTTTCAGCTCAGGGCAGCATTAAAGAAGAACGGAGGAAGTCTCCAGTGGAGAGTGGCTCAGGAAGGAGTGCAAGTTGCAATATGAAAGTTCTAATTAAATCAATGCCATGGCACATCCTGTTCACAAGGCTGGGGGCCCATTGCATGATCTTTACTGACGCCATGATATTCACTTAAGAGGTGTGTGACTTCACAGAAGCAATTAAGTTGGCTTGTTGAATCAGTGGTAAAGTTTTCCGTCGATAATTATTGTTTTAATTGATTCTGTAAGTACAGTGGAAATAATAAAGAAGAGTTGTCTCTTTTTCTCATGTCCTCTGCCCAAACACTAACCATGTGGCTACTGAGGCCAAGTCAAGAGTGACCTCTTAAGCAACTTTACTGCAGATCTACACACACTCAAGAATTCTTGCCTTATAAAAATGTCCATGCTTTCCAATTAAAACAGAAGCTTTCAACTTTCTAGCCTTTTCCTTGGTGGCAAGGTGATGCTCCCAATGTAAGTGAGTAAATGTGCATTTTTTTGTTTTAGTTTTATCACTCTTTCATATTATTTTCCTGTAGGGCAATATGTGATCTCCTTTTGGCCAGAAGTGTAGGTTTAGTGGACACAGAATAGGTTGAGACATTGCTTAGCTGTGGATGTATACACAATCACATGGACACTGGAAAAGCTAAAGAAAGACCTAGGTGGAGTCAGCCAAAATTTGGAAGCTACTTTTACACCAGGGTTGTTATTAATTTTGCCTGGTATTTTTATGTATGTGTGATGAGGGCAGCAGACTCAAAGTCAGGGGGAAAGAAGGGATCTTCCTTTGGAGTCATCCAGTATGAAAAACAAAGATGCTTAAAAGCTTTGTCCCTCTTTACCATCTCAAAATGAGGGAACTATGAAGTAGGTAGGGACTGTTGGTTTTTCTATCACACTCCCCTCAGAGAATAGCACATATCGTTCCCACCTAACATCACTGGAGATAAATTTGAACACAATCTTTGAGATGCCCCCGACAACCCCTTGTTGGATTTTGCCCCAGAAGGAGATTACAATAAGTCCACTAATGTTTAATCTTCCTCAATCAAAAGGGATCCCCTTAGTGGCAGGCTGGGACTCCCACACTTCTCAGCCAAGGGCTGCATTGTTTCCAGATTGCTAAGGCTCTTCAGAGAACCTGGAAACCGTGGTTTGTGAGGTGAAGCAGTGTCCCAGGTTGTGGTAGATGCTTGTGCGTGTGTCATGAAGAAAAGGTGCTGTCATCAGAAAGGTTAAGGGCATGCTTTAAATTCCACTTCCCTCTTGAAAATTAGTACATATTAGTGCATGAAAGACAGATTCTAGAGTAACGTCTCAGCATTTTCCAATCACACTCAATCAAGGAACTCTGTCAGAGCAGGCCTGTTTCCAAGAACACATGTTGCAAAAGGCTGGTTTGTAGAACTACTTTTCTTTTTTCAAGCATATATGTGTGTGTGTGTGCATGCATGCACACACATATATATACACACCATACATATATACATATACATACATATATATACACATACACACATTTATATGCACACTATACATACGTGTGTGTGTGTGTGTGTGTATAAATAACCATTACATCCTTTCTCTTAGAGTGGACTTCTCAGTGGAAGATTCCATACTAGTGCTATATAGGTTATTTGTATGGAAGAGATCAGTATTCCAAGTTTAAATATATCACCATGAACCTTCTTTAGAACTGAAGTTCCTAACCTGGCTTCATGGAAGGACTTAGTCTTTCAGGGAAGTGTACCATTATATCCAAGAACTATGTATCATAGGATAGTTTTTTTTGTTGAGTTTTATGTAAATATCTAGGACATTTATGCCCTGACCACAACTGGATTTAAACTTTTAGTACTGATACTTAAGTGACAGTCACTGTTATTAATGTCACTTAATATATATTAGGGAATCATAATAATCATCAGACACAAACGGCTTCATTCAGTTCATTGAAAATGTGTTGCCATTATTCTATTTAAATAAAATGATATGTAATCTGTCATTAGTGCACTATTTTCATAAACTTTGCCATATCCTCATACTTAATACATGTGACAAAGATCAGTGATAGCACTTTCCAAAGAAATACAAATTTGGTCATAAAGTTATGGTGCCTAATTCTGCTCCGAACTTTTCCCAAGTGGAAGTCAGGGTTGAGGGTGGCATACCACTTTCTTTCCAGAAGCAGGAAGGTGGAGGCAGGATCTTACGTCCTCCAGTTAGTTTACCCAGTATCCCAGAATCACAAGAATATAAAAGATATTAACTAATGGGATGAAATAAGATGATCCATGTAGAGTTCTTAGCAGAGTATCTGCCATACAGGGAGCATCACACAAGTACCTCTGTTGTTGTCGTGATATTTTTCCTTTTGTAAAGATTTTATATTTAGTTTTTTAGAGGGAGGGGAAAGGTGAGAGGCAGGGAGGGAGAGAGACATAAATGTGTGGTGGCCTTTCACCTGCCTCCAGCTAAGGACCTGGTTGGAGACCTGGCTTGCAACCTGGTTATGTACCCTGGCTGGGGAATTGAACCAGCAACCTTTGGATTCAGAGGCTGGCACCTTAGCTACTGTGCCACCAGCCAGGGCATGTTGTTGTGATTTTATTATCATCAAATATCTTTAATGGATTTTTGTAAACTGCCTTATTTTATTTTTTAAATTTTACTGAATTTATTGGGGTGACATTGGTGAATAAAATTATATGGATTTCAAGTGTACAACTCTATAATCTGCATCTGCATATTGTATGTTCCCCACCCCAAGTCAAGTCTTGTTCCATTACCATTTATTACTCTTCACCTTCTACCTCCTTCCTCCCCCTTTTCCTCTGGTAATCACTGTACTGCTGTCTGCATCAATGAGGTTTCTTTTGCTTCATCTTTTCACCTTTTTCACCCAGTCCCCCAACTCTGCGCCCCTCGGACAGCTGTCAGTGTGTTCTATCTATGAGTCTGTTTCTTGCCTTTTTTAAAGATAAAGCAAAATACATATTTTGAACAGTTGAAGACATTTATCACTGTCATTGATATTCCAACTCTACCTCTTAATGATATAGTGTATCATAAACTTTTAATATCATGAGTTTCAGGTGTTAGAATAAGTCATTATATGAGTCTTTTATGAATATTTTAAAATAAAACACACCAGGAAGAGAAATATATCTGCACATATTTCTTCTCTTTAGTTAATGCTATCTAAACTTATTGCCTATAAATTGGAAGAATTAAAGAAATGAGTTGAGAAAGTGGCATTTTTAACATCAAATTAGATCATCTGACTACAATGGGCCTGTGGCAAAACCTGTATATGTACATTTAAAAACCAATTGGGATATTTCTAAACTGGCCATGTCTATGAGAATACAACCATTTCTTGGGGATAAACAATGCATGGCCAGACATTAGAAGTGAATATTGAATGCATTTGCGGGTGAGCATGTGTGTGTGGTTGCAAAGTAAAGTAGAACACTGAATACACTCCAGTGTTCCTACTCTTTCTTGATAATTCATCATCTTGTTTAGTTAGAACATAGCACCAGTGTGGTAAAAATTACAATGATGTATTTGTGGGAACTGCTTTGCTAGGGATAAAGAAGGAATAATGAAACACTGAAAATGGGATCACCAGTAACTCTAATGCTAAGAAATATGAGTATACATGTTTTAAAATTAGAATTGCTATTTTTTGACCAAATGTGTATATTTTAAACAGGATCTGCTCTGAAGGATGCAGATCCCAACTTCTCCTATCACTTCCCATACCTCTCAATTTGTGTTAGTTATATTCTCGTCAATGACAATGTTATTATCTTCCATAGCAATGCTTTCCATATTTGTTTAGTACCAATTCTATTTCCAAACTAACTCAGAGGTCATTACCAGTTCTTTGGATCATAGCTTTTCCACTCCTAAATTCTTATTCAAGTCCCAGCTGGCTGGATTTCCTTCTCAGGACATTTTCGTTTTAATAAAGGGCTCATGAATCCTGAATTTCTTAAGTTGTGTTTATATGCTATTTTTAAATGACATTTTAGTTGGGTACAATATTTGTTAGATATTTCCCATTAAAAAAAGTAACTTAAAAATGTTTCTTCATTGTCTCTTGGGATCAATTGTGATTCTGGATAGAGATGAAGTCACTCTGACTTTTCTTCCTTAAAGGTGATTATTTTTTTGTATTGAATACCTAGAATTTTTCCCTTGAATTTAAGTAGCTTAATTAAAATGTATCTGACTGTTGATCATTCTGTGTATTATTATTTTTCTATTGAAACTTGGTAAACTCTTGTGATCTACATATTTTTCTTTTTTTGAGGGGACATTTTGGTAGCATATGTTTAAATATATTTTTTGTTCTGTTTTATAAATAGCATCTTTATCTTTTATGAGTATTTGGTGATATAATTACATTAATTTTTATCATTTTTCATCTACATTCATTGTGATTC
Organism: Noctilio leporinus; assembly: GCA_004026585.1. Lineage (NCBI taxonomy): Eukaryota > Metazoa > Chordata > Mammalia > Chiroptera > Noctilionidae > Noctilio > Noctilio leporinus. The sequence continues at coordinate 89,494 of PVIW01001475.1, read as the reverse complement.
TGTCCATCTTTTGCTTTTCAAGTAATTTGATTTTAATGTAGTATCTCTGTTTTTTTATCTTTCCAAATAGCTTTTTAGTTCTGAATGATATTGTTGCAGTCTTTGTTTGGTCTCCTTAAGTCTTCTTCAATTGATAAAAAGGTTTTTTGTTTGCTTATCCTGTTTGGAGTTTGTTGATCTTAAATTTGTTAAATTTTGATTTTCTTAAATATGGTGTTTTTATACTTTTAAATAAATACTTCAAATAGATACTTTTTCTGCACAGACTCTAACCTCTCACTTTCTTACTGAAATGACATTTGTGTTAGACATTTTTGTATTGTCTCACAGGTCCTTGAGGCTGTGTTCATTTACAAAAAAAGAAAGAAAGATTTGCTCTAATCTTCTGCTTGGATAATTTATGTTTATCTATCTTCAAGTTCCCTCAATCTTTCCTCTATTATCTCCATTCTGTTATTGAGACCATCCAGTAAAATTTATTTCACATACTGTGGTTTTCAGTTCTAAGATTTCTGATTTTTTTTATATTTTCTGTTTATCTCTGGAGAATTTCTACTTTTCCATGAATTTCAAGTGTGTTTAACTTCACCTCATGAGACATGTTTATAATAGCTGCTTTCAAATTGTTATTTGATAATTTCATCATGTAGGCCATCTTAGGGTTGGTATCTATCTATTGATTTTATTTTCTCTTGAGTGTTGGTCTCATTTTCCTGCTTCTTCATGTATTGAATTATTTTTGGATTCTATCCTGGACATTGTGAACATTATATTTTTTTGACATTGGGTTGTGTTATAATCCTAAGAAGAATATTGATTTCTTTTTGTTTTAGCAGGAAATCATGCTCATTATTTTGAGACCACAGATTTTGTCTTATCTTCTGTGGGTTCCAATCTCAGTTGTTTTCAAAGCCTTTGCCATCCTCCTTTGATCTGTCTAGTGCATTTACCACTTCAAAGCTAACATGAAACTTGGATGGTGGTTTATAGCCATAGTTCATTTCTTAGAGGCCTAGCAACTGTGTTTTGAATATGTCCTTCATGTGCTCAGAGGCGAGCCAGAAACTTGTGTGGTTCTGTATATAGAACTAGAAGATTCCCTTCTCCAGCTCTCTCTGCTATGGAATGCTCACCATACCTTCCAGGCAGTAAACCCCACCCTTTAAAAAAAATTACCAATTTTTTTGGATAGAAATAGAAGGCAGGATTTTAGCTTCCCATACTTCTGTCCTGTCATACAACTCTGTGATTGGGGCCTGCACTTGGGACCAAGCCAAAAATAATAGCAATAATAATAGTACAAACCTGGAAACTCACCTGTTAGTAGGTAACTTCTCCACAGTATACCTGCTTTTGTTTAATTTTCACCATCCTTGGGTGGTTGCTTTTTGCATTTTGTACAGACTTTTTAATTATAATCAGTGGAAAAGATAGGCTATAGTGGGCTTACCCCATTGTGGTGGAAGCAGAACTCTCACTCAACTGAATGTAATTAAAGTCTTATTCTTCTTAAGTTATAGAATGGCATTTTTCCATTCCTTGAGATGTTCGGTTCTTTTACTTTTGCATGAGGTGCATCTGTCTACCCTTTCCTTATTACAATATTTTGTTTCTAATAGATCTGCCTCTATACTGTTCTATCTCCTTTCCTTCTGATAATGTTCGAGGGACTTTGGGATTATGCAGTGTGAATGACTTTTAAGTATTTTATGTTTCGTCCATGGTTTGTAGCTTGAGACCACAGCATAGGAAGGAGAAGAGGTCTGCTGAGGAGGCATATGATCTTGATTAGAATAGCCAGCCTGACTTCTCTCATCTCACATTCTGTTAAATGTCCTTCACCAGAGTTTACTTTTGGATTTTGGATTACTGCTCTGATTCACTGTTTAGCCTTGTAGTTATGACAGTTTGGCCACTTGTTAGTTTTTTATGTTTCATGAGTTTTTTCCCAGTGCTTATAGACTCCATGTCTAAGTCAGAAGAAAAAGATAAGAGTGGTATATAAAGTTTGCTTCTCTTTAGATTTGAGAGCATTAATGAGAATCCTTTAGATTTTTTGGATTCCCCTGTATTGGTGATTTATACTGTTGTTTGGAGATGAGCTAAATACATCTCTGGTCAACCTCAGAGTCTTCTTTCCATTGAATTCCAGTTTATCGATTTTCTTGCCTTGCTTTGTTCCTATTTATGTTTTTATATGGGGATTTTACCCTTTTCTTTTTACTTCATTATATGTAAATAAGGAAAGGAAATTCTATAGAACAATTTTATTTCAGGAATTCAAGAATTTGAAAAACTTTTCATGGACAACAAGTGGGATTGACTTTGTGGGGGAGTGGATGGGTGGGGAAGGGTCTGAGGGAAGGAAAAAGGGGATAGATATAATAAAACAACAATAAAATTAAATTTTAAAAAATTTATTTATTTTTAGGGAGAGGGGAAGGAAAGAGAAAGAGAGGGAGAGAAACATGACGTGCAAAAGAAACATCCATTGGTTTCCCCTTGCACATCCCCAACTGGTGACCTGACCCACAGCCCAGCATGCGCCTTGACTGGAAATTGAACTGGCCTTTTTAGCTTTGTGAGATGATACCCAATCCACTGAGCCACACCAACCAGGGCTCAAGAATATTTTAAAGCATGAAAATTAATATATGAGCATATAGGCCTATTTGTGTGTTAATTATCAATGTAACCTCACTTTTTTTCCTGCCAACTATCCAAATGCCAAGGATTCTTGAAGGCCCAACTCATATCCTCTCTCTTCTGCAATGCATTTCTTGAGTGTTCCACCTGGCAATTATTTCTGTTTGTCTAAAAATCAACAGTAAGTACTGTAGCTGCCACTAGCACTGTATGTAATAGTAATTGTGATCTGTTTCTATGAATAGCCATTGTTCCCTCATCTAATACAAAGGCTCTTTGAATGTAGAGACCTGTGTATTAATTTGTTTCACAGGTTAGTATCTTAGATCAGTGATTTTCAACCTTTTTAATCTCATGGCATGTATAAACTAATTACTAAAATTTTGTGGCACACCAAACATACAAGTATATGTTATAATTTTTTTTGCCAATCTAACAAAACACATAGGTATAATTTTGATTCACTCATACCTGATGGCAACTGGTGTGTTGGCTGTTGTCATTTATTTGACAGTCTAAAGGAAAAGAGGTCAGTGCCCCTGACTGGTCAGGTATTACGTTTCAGAAATTCTTACAGCACACCAACCAGTGTGCCTGCTGTGGCACATCAGTTGAAAATTGCTATCTTTGATGCACCCTTAATTAATAAATCAACATCTCCTGTGCTTATCCACTCTCATATGGGTTACCTAAGTCAAAATAGGTATCTTTTTTATGTTACATGTATTTTTTAAAAAATATTTTTATTTATTACTTCCAGAGAGAGAGAGAGAAAGGGAGAGAAGCAGAGAGGGAGAGAAACATCAATGTATGGTTGCCTTTCACCTGCCTCCAGCCAAGGAACTGGCTGGAGACGTGGCTTGCAACCTGGTTATGTGCCCTGGCTAGGGAATTAAACCAGCAACCTTTGGGTTTGCAGGCCCGCACTTTATCCACTGTGCTACTAGCCAGGGCCTAGGTATCTGTTTTAAACTGTGGAAATAGACTCCTAAAAATGAAGTTCCCTTCTATAGCTTTGGCCATTACTAGTCTTCCATAGGAAATTCTTTAAAAATATAATGAGATAACGACTGTGAAAGTGCTTTATACACTATAAAGAGCTCTACACTTATAAGACCATGATATAATCATCACTTATGTCACTTACATCACTAATAGCCTGCAGGTTGGCTTGGGGGACAGGTCTGGTTCACTGCGGCTTTGTTCTACTGTGTCACCCTTTTATACTGACCTTGATACTCTGGCTGCGATTACCTTCTACAAGATAATCTGACAGTCAGCAGTAGCTCACCATACACTATTACCTGCCTTTGTTAGTAGCACTCAGACAGCATATGGGTAATTCCTCATGTTTCTTGACCATTGTCCCGGTGGTAAAAATGTCCTTTACAGAAATCCTGAATCTAATTTTACAAAAGTGCTACTATGGAATGTCCCTTGGCCAATCCCTTCCTCCCAAAAAACAGTATGAAGTTTGAATTTAGAGGCTAGTTGAATTTCCCTAGAAATTTCACTTATTTTACCTAAAAGTTTAATCAGTGATTTGGTACTGTGGTTATATATGTTCTGAGAAACTATTGTTGCCAAATGGTTAGAAATAAATGTCGTGGAACTGGGCAGGTTTGAAATAGTTTATTTACTTTTTAAGTTTGGATGTGCTTTTCATATGTATTTATCCTGTTTCCTTGTTTTATCTGTAAGGTCCTTGAGAATAGGAATAATGATTTAAACAGAAATCATCTTCTAGAAAAGCAGAGGAAGAAAAGGGCATGAGCAATACCTATAGTATTATAAATCAGGGAAATATCATGGTAAGGAATCGCTGACCAAATACAGTAACACTAAATTGCAAGAGCATGAACCTGGAGTTTGACCAATTAGAGTTGGATGACCTTGGCTTAGTAACTTAACCTTTCTAGGTCACATCTGTAATTTGGAGATAGAATATTTGCCCTCTCGGGCTGTTGATAATGAATGTAAAATGTTTATAGCAGTGCCTGGAACTTAATATAGGCAAAAAATGTCATCTATCATTATCATCACTATCATCATCATTGCTTTATTGTTAATGCTTCCTTGAAGCTTCAGCAGAGTATAGGATAAATGAAAAAATGTGAAGTTTATATAGCTTAAAGTAAAAATATGAGATTTACTATGTCAAAAGTTGATACAGGGTAAAGATTTAAAAATTTAATAAATATTACTTATGGGCATTGGTTTTAAATGTTGCATGTATCATCTTCTTAATAGTCACAACAACATGATGAAATAGGTACTAGGTTAGTTCCATTTATAGACAAATTAAGGCACTGAGAGGTTAAGTCACCAGCCCAAGGTCACATAACTGGTAAATGTTTGAGCCAAGATTTGAATGTGGCCAATTTGTGCATTTGACACTTATTTAATGGAGAGAGGGAAAAGAGATGATCATGTATGGGAGATCCAGGGCAGAGTATTATAAAACTACATGTTTGGGTATGATCCCCACAGTTAAAATCATTGTCAAGGGGGAAATTCTGAAACATGTTCTCTTATCAGAAAGAGACTTCACAGATACATGGAAACAAGATCTCAGCCAGGGAAGGATACAGAGAATTAACCATAAAAAATGAACAGTGATTGTGGGGTGTGATGCAGAAAATGATGGGCAGTGTTCAGGACAGCTGGCTATAATTCTCTTTCAGCCACCTTCTAGTTTGGTGACCTGGGGCAATGTATTTTAGCTTGAAGATGGGATTAGGGGCTTGGTTTTCACAGTAGAAGAATGAGGAATTACATGGGATTATCTTGTGTGCTCGTCGGGTTCTGAAACTCTCAAACCTTTTGAATTGTTCACCCTGATCATGAAAAGTATCCATACCATATATTTAACATTTATTTTCTAATTTCGTGTTTTACACATTGGTCGTTCATTCATTTAGCCTCTTTTTAGTCAGGGATATACTATGGATATACTATACTGTGTTGCTTGCTTCCCTAACTAAAATTGTGGGGGAGAAAGTATCTTCTACTTCTTTGAATTCTCAGAATTCTAACAAAGTAGCCTAAACATAATAGGCACATTATCAGTTTTGTTCATATTGATGACAGTGGTGCAATAGTGGTCAAATACTACCTGGAATTGAGTGCAGCAAGTATGAAGAAAAGTCCAGAAAATCTGTCTTTATTAGCTGCTTTAGAGTCCCTGCTTCTTTTGTTTCTAAGAATTAGGCCATATGCTAGAAAATTGTAACTATGAGTGAAATGATCCCTGCCTTCAAGAAGCTTATTAACAAAGATCTGACCAACCATCAGAGAATTTAGGCTCCCAGAGTGGAGAAGCCTTAACAGCTCCTGAATCCATACAGTAGATCCCCATTGCAATACCCCCACCAAGTGGTTGTCTGGTATCCTCTTGGATACTTCAGTGACTGTGAACTCACTCTGGCTCATTTTATCTAGGGAAGAATAATAGGCTTTCAAGTTTTGTAACAGGAGGTAAGTCCTGTTTTAGAGTAAAGGTCTTTTCTAGGCTGAGAAAGAGCCATGGCAATTGCCTTAGAGACAATTTGGTACATGGAGGTATTTGAGAAAGGACCTCAATGATCCTTTGTAGAATACTCACAGAAGTACAAAAAGTGAAAGATGTGTTGCAGGAACACCAAATGGTTTAGCTTGATCATTTAGCACTGACAGGTTGGGGTTGGGAGCAGTGAAATTCTTAGAGTGAATGGGGCTTTAATTGGAAGGACCTTGAATGTCCTCTACATTTGGGGTAGGTAATGGCCCTAATGGAAGTCATAATCCTATATCATGATCCTATATCCAGTGGGTGGCTGGCTGAGTAAATCACTGTTAGCAGCCATAGTTCATGTGCTCCAAATTCATATCCTTTACCCTTATCTGGAGAACTATCCATGCTCATGGATTTTCTTTAGCTCAGAGACAGGAGTAGAGCAGGAATTATGAAGGGCCCTCTGCTGGCTTTATTTCCATGTATGTCTGTCTTATAAGCATAATAACCCTGAGGAGAAACTGTGTCAGTCTGCCCCACCTGACAGGGCCTTACATCTCCCCTGTGCTTCCTCCACTGTTGGACATGTGCCGAGTGACTTACAACCTCAAAGAGAGAATGTGTCCTGATTTGGGGGGTGAGGAAGGTGGAGGACAGTGACAAAGTGGTCTTTGCCCGTTATTGTCTTCTCCCATGATAATGAACCCATCACTAGCATAGGAACTTAATACAATGATTTTTCCAAGAGTCATCCAGGCCCATTGCAGCCCTGCCTGAAATGTAAATACACTTCCTGAGGACACATTTGCATTTTTTGGTTAAAGAAATCCATATATATGGCAAAGATGCCTCTGTAATTATAGAAAGTTTATTTCTGTCCCCAGATGTCAGCAATCAAATTCCACATAAATATATTTTGTGTAAATCTGTCGGCAGCTGGTCTCCATTCAGGTTTCTGGAGATATTAGCCTGTCTTTGAGTTTATGACAAAGTTAAAAATTATTCATTAAACTGACCTGCAGTATATTCAGTAACTGGAAAATTGCCTTGCAGTTCTATTTGGTTTGTAGATGTGATCACAAGTAAATTTTTAACTTAATTAATTGGCCGTTTCTGTTGACAAGAAATTTATGTGGTAATAATTTGCTCGAAATAGATGCCGACTGTAGGAAATGAGATATCCATCATAGGCTTGTGTTCCACCAGCTGCACAGTGGCTATTATGAAAGTATTTCAGCCTGCGCCGACCCCAGTGTTTGTGCAGTCAAGATTATATATACCCACGATCCATAGCCTGCCAGAGAGGCGCTGGTGGAGGTCTATGATAACAAAGACTTTGTGATTTATGGCTTGCTGTGAAAGCAGAGCTTGATGAGATTAAACAATTTCATAGCACAAGTGTTTCTCAAGACCTGATTTGTAGTTGCAAGCTGATGGTAAATCACATTTATATATCTGCAAGCGTGCTCAGCAGAGGACTGCAATTACAGTTTAAGACAGCTACTTTTTATTTAATTTTTATCCTGGTTTTGTCTCTTTTATATCCCCTTCGTCTGCAAACCATTCACCTTCACAAGTCCTTTCCTGGTTAGAAGGCCAAAGATTGGAGTCAATGATGTTCTCCTTGTCTTTGTGCCCGCTGGGGAGAGAGGCCAGGAGGATTGCAGGGCAGCCCAGACTGGTTCACACTGGCTTTCACTGGGGCGCATTCTTTGTTCAGTTCTTTGTCTGTTTCCTGTTTGCCCTGGGCATGCAGCTGATACTTGAACTTCTTGGTGTACAGCTGGAGGAAGAAGGGCCCTCATCATCCTGGGATAACAGGCTACTCTGTCCTAGTACATGATGTGAAAGGGGGATGAGGATTAAACTGATTTAGGAAGCTCGACTTCAAGGTGTCAGAATACCTCACAGTGTACAGCTGGGTCCCCTTTAATGTGAAATGTGGAATTGTGTTTCCCCTGCAAGTCTGTGAGGAATAAACTGTGTAATCAGTTTATTTAACCAGTGTATTGATCAGGTACTATGGATACATCTCTGCACTAAGTAATAGTATTGCAGTCTCTGCCCTCAAGCAGTTTATAATCTACATACGGCACTTACAAAAAATTAAATGAAAAATGAAACAAACTAAAAGTGACAAGATTTTACACAATAGCCTTAAATGGGTGGTACACACACTGTTGGAAGTCAGAGGGAAGGGGAGAGAGAGAATATTCCTAGCTGGGAAGATACAGGAAATGAATAAAGTCACTGCTCCAAGGATAAATAGGATTTTAAGTAGATGGGAGAGACATTCTGGATGTTTCATTTATTTTCACAAATGGAAGCCTCAACAATACCCAGCCATAGGTTCAAGTCCAGGTGAAATAACAATGGTGACATAACAATGAAACAATATTCATTGAAAGCTTATGATGTGCCACAGTCAGGGCTTTGTGTGGATCATCTCGTGATTCCTCATAATGAGTCTAGAAGGTAAACACCATTGCGATCTCCATTTGGGAATGAGCAAACTGAGGTTTGGAGAGTTTAGGTACCTTGACCATGTTTACCCAGGTGTTGAGTTGAGCTGGTTCCAAAACTAATATATTTTATTTCACCCCAAACCTATATTCTTAGCCACTGGATATCACTGCTTTTAGGTAGGGAATAGGAATATAAAGGAGACAATACCAGTGTTATGCCTGCCGCTCAGATCCTCAAGGGCTCAGGTCAATTTTCTTTTCCTCCAAGTACCTAGAACTTGGGACCTTATCTTTGGTCTGGGTGGCAGCCTAGAATAGTGGCCATTTAAATATCTTCATATCCTAGTCCCCCAAACCTATAAATGTGACCTCTTATGGTAAAGGGGATTTTGCCAGTGTGACTAAGTTAGGGGTTTTGTGATGAGGAGATTCTCCTGCGTGGATTATTTAGGTGGGTTTGATGTCAACACAGTGGTCCTTATAAGGGAGAAGAAAGTATTGTGATGAATGGAGCAAAGAAGGAAGCAGCATAAAAGGAGGAAGGAGCATAAGACACAGAACATACCACTGAAAAGTGCAAGGAAACAGGTTCTTCTCTCAGTCTCTAGAAGGAACCAGCCTTACCGCATTTCAACCTTATCCCTCTAGGACTCACTCAGTTCACACTTCTGACTCCAGAACTTCAAGACAATAAATGTGTATTGTTTAAGTCACTAAATGTGTGGTAATATGTTATAGCAGCAACTGGAAACCAATAGTCTTGGACAAATCCAATCCACTTTACTGAGTGCTGAGCCCTGCCTTTAATGAGATAGTGTTTTTTGTTTGTTTTTTTCTTTCTTTAAGGGAACTTTTTAGTTTCTGTATTCTTCCCATTCTCTTTTTGTTGTTGCTATAAGGGCAGTGATCATTTATTCACCCATGAACTTTAGTGCTTAGCATGGCACATGGCTGTAGTAGGTACTCATAAATATTTACTAAATGAATGAGATTATTTTATCCTATCTACAGGATATAGGTGTTCATTCTGTTTAGAATCTAGTTTATTTTCCTTTTCCATAGGTTTAAATGCTGATGTCATTAATAATGAAGTCACGGAGGGGCTAATGAGGGTCCCTGCTCATTGTTGCCTATAAATTTGGAATGTATCAGTGTAGTGTGTGTATGTGTGTGTGTGTGTGTGTGTGTGTGTGTGGAGGGGGTGGATGCTTTGAGGCTCTAGAAAAGCCAAGTCTGGTTTAAGAGTCTCTAATAAGTCAAAGTGAGTGGTGATTGTGCCAAATATGAAATAGGTGAACTTTCATCCTGATTGTAGAAAAGGTAGGAGCGTTTAATAAAGAGCTTTTGGTCTTGGAACCCTCATATGCTTTCATCACTATGTTAGGTTTTGTCTTGTATTGGAGAGATGGTAATTTCTATCTATTTATTGTTTTTGTTTTAATGTCCATGAGGGTTTTTTAGCTGGAGACCTGTGGGCATGGTCCTATCCACTGAATACACATGTTCAACTCACCCAGGAAGCACTTTTTGAGGGGGTGAGCCAGTCCTGAATCTTTGGCCAGGATTCCAGGGCCTGGATTTGAAAATCTTGAGAAGGCTGAGAGCTTCGTTTCTCCCTCTAGGGTACTAGTGTATTAGCCTCCCAATAAAAGTTAATTGAATTTAATTTTATGTTTTAAGTGTGATGCATTTTAAAGTTCTCCCTAGTGCTCAAGTCCCTCTCGAAAAGACAATAAATTTATATTATTAAACTACCAAATGTAATTCAGCTCAAATAAGCATATTTGGCTATCTGTGTTCTGGATGTGTGGGACTGACCCTGCATTGAAACTAAATCATTTCATCTCAGGCTAAGTCAGTCTGGAGCTAATTGGGGAAGCAAAGTAGATGTACAGTAGGTCACTCAAAGATTTTTATTCTCCTTCTGGCCCTCATTTAAAAAGTTGCTATAGGCCCTGGCTGGTGGTACAGTGGATAAGGCACTGGCCTGCAAACCCAAAGGCCGCTGGTTCGATTCCCAGTCAGGACAACATAACCAGGTTGCAAGCCAAGTCTCCAGCCAAGTTCATAGCTGGAGGCAGGTGAAAGGCAACCATACATTGATGTTTCTCTCCCTCTCTGCCTCTCTCCTTTGCCATCTCTCTAAAAAATATATTTTAAAAAAAAGTTGCTAGAGCGTACATTTTCTGATGCCAGTTTTCATCATTTAATAAATATCAATATTTAATACAGCATGAAAGGTGAAAAAGACAATGAAGATCTTCCCACCAGAGATTCCTTATCAGATGCCCTGTTTCATTATATCATTTGAAACCAGCTAGTTTGTTAACTTGGCCATTAAAGGGCAGTGTGGGCTGGGAGAAAGCTCCTTAGCTTGGGAATCAGATGACAAGGATTTTAACCCTGGCCTGCCCATTAGTCAGCTCAGTGACCTTGTTTTCAGGCCTCACTTCCTCCACATTTTTTAAACAAGTGGGTTAACAGAAAAGAGTAGTTTTCAACTTGCATTCTAAGAGGTACAAATATGCTGAGTGACCAAAATAAGAGTAGGGTGAGCCCCATTAGCCAAAGAGCTCCAGTTTCTACCCCCTTGTACAAAAGGGAGCAACTTTGGCAACAGTGACCCTTGGCTATCAGGCGGGTTTAGATTTTCTTCATTTATGTAATTTTAGTTTCGTCTCTAATCTCCATTCAAACTCATCCTGTTTTTTAAGGGCAGCTCATAGTTCATCTTTATAGGAACTCTTGTTCTGCCACTCCAGATGGCAGAAAGATCTTGTTCTGAGTCCTTTGAGAACTTAGCTGGAGCCCCTGGTGCTCCCAATACACAACACAGTGTACTGTGCCATGCATTATAATTTGATGCTAAGCTCTCTGAGGACAGAGATCCAGCAATTCACTGGTATCTTCTGATAATAATGAATATATTTACTGTAATAAAATCATAATTGTGTCAATCTTCCCCTGGTTAAAAAATAAAAAGGCAATGCAGTTTAGTAAGCATAAAGTATATTTTGTTTGGTCCACTTTTTAGCATTATGTCTCTAACATTCTGTGGAGACATCATTGTTAATTTATTTCCAAAGGAGGAAAAAGGCCTTGGTGAATCTAAAACTCTGCTCTCTGATTCTGTAAAAAGACCAGCAAATAAACAATCACCTCTAGAGGAGCCCAACCACAACCAGGCCTACCAGATCTAATACAAAGTTCAATTCCATTTGAATTTCATTGCTGTGGTAGATTATAGTTTGGGATTAAAGTGTGAAAGGGGAGAAACACCCAGGAAACGAGCCTTGATCAGGACTGTTCAAAGAAGGTAGCCTCTTGGTTTAATTTCCAGTTCATTTATTCATTTGGGTAGAATTCTGCATAAACTTTTAATATGTTACTATGATCCCCCTACCAATATTACTACAACATAAAAAGATACTTGGGCTTATTTTTGGGAATCTCGCTATTGAATAAAGGTATTTTCCCTGTGTAGTAGACAGAAAGAGATTCTTGGAAAATTTCTTGAGATGCATAAAGTCAGAGCCAATCAATCAGAAAACATGATGATGTGCTATCCTTCTTGCAAATCAAATGAAGACTTGTCCTTTGCTTATCAAGTTCCCTTACAAGAATAGGTATTCTCCAACAGAGGTAGTTACTGACACAAACACAAAAGGTAGTTAATAAAATGGACATTCAGTAAGGACATGTTTAAGAATTGAATTAATTAATAGTTTACTAATGGCTTGCCCAAGCTAATAGAAAGAGTCAAAAGGTAGAGGTGGGATGTTGGACTTGCATGAACTTAGAGACATCCATGGGATCTTCCTCTAAAAAGGATAAACTTGGCCTGTGTAGTGCTGAAGTGGATGTTTCTGCAATCCTCAATAAAAAGGTACTTTGGTTAAAAAACAAAACAAACAAACAAAAAAACTGGAAACAAACTATACTAAGTTTTTCATTCCCAAGCTTTTAATATGTACAGACCAAAAAATAGACACTCTATTCGGACAGTCTAAGTTATACCTGCCAAATCACCAGAGTGGTGGAATCAGCCTTAGAGAATGTGAGGGTGCCCTTTTTAATAACTATTTCCAAAGTATTTTCTTTCCCTTTTCAACATCACCGCCTCAGTGCTTCTAATGCAGAAAACACTTAAAGGGCTCCATTTAAAGGGAGCATTTGCCTTACTTTATGTGATGTTACAAAAAAGTGCAAACATGGGGAAGTTTCCTAATAGAGTGTTGTGTCTCATCTCTTATTTCAGGGGACATTTGGATAGATTCCATCAGGAGGTTTTAGGAACAGTCGAACCTGATGGCCGCCAGTTCCTTTAATCTAGCAAAAAATATGGTGGTTATTTCTCAAAAGTATCTCATGACTGACAAGGCAAAATGGATGAGTTATTGCTCTGGTGACTTGACCTTAAATTACCCTGTTAAACACTGATCTGTTTGGAGAATCTGATGGAGCAGGTTATTGATCTCATGTCTTAGATTTTTAAAAAATACCTTTTGAGAAAGTTTATTCCAAATAACCAGGATAATCCTGGAAAAAAAAAAAGCTCAAAATTTTCATTGATTGATTCAGAGAAAATAGGAGTCATTACATAAGGTTTTCTGATGCCTGTGCCACTTTCTTTTTTCTACTCCTAATACACTTTTTAAAAAATTCTTGGGTGAAAATTAAATTGTATTCATTATCAACTATATGCCTGGGTCTGTATTCACATACACCTATCTCTCCCTATCCACTTTGGCAAAATGATTTACCAACGTGTATAGCAGCGTCATACCCACAGCCATAGAGCATCCTAAATACTGTCTCCAAACTTGCCAATTACTTGTAATCGCTTTAGCTTAATCCTTCATGTGAGTCAGCTGGTAAAGATTTAATTTAGCTACGTTATCCCTAGAACACGTTTCCCAAAATACTTAAATCCTGCAAAGAATTTGCTTCCTTGGTACGACTTGGTTGAAAAGCATGAGTTTGCAAGCAAGACTGGATTATTTACATCACTATTTCATGTGTGAAATAATTGTGAAATTTATATTTCCTTTTACCCGAAATGGTCCTCTGGTACTTTCTTCTCTTTTCTGGTGATAGTGGTTGGGTGGATTTCTCTTTTTGAAAGGAACCTGCCACACTTCCTATAAGGTGTACAGTGAACTGTACAAGCCAATGTGCAATGTGTGCTTCTTATGAGGTAGTGAAGATACAAGTGATGAGTTGATATTGAGTTAGTTGTGGATGTGTAACTTGAAAAAGAGTCAAGAGGTAGTTTCCTTGTTTTAGGCATAAATTAATATTGAACATTATAAACTTTTCAATTAGCTCAAAAAAGAATGGGGACCGTAACATTTTAGATGATGGTTTCAAATTATGAATATTGAATTTATTTTTTTTTTTATACTTCAGCCTGATCCTCTAAAAATAAAACACAAATTTATTTTTTCTCAGGGAGCAGCAAATAGGGGTTATTGCAAAATGAATTTAAAGTCTTTATCTATCTCAGGAAGGATGCAACCATTTCTATTTGTGTGTCTGCATTCCCCACCTCCCTCCCTCTCTGTCTTTTGCTGTTGGGTCTCAAAATAAATAACACACACACTTCATTTTCAACTTCAGATAATCAGACTCACAGTCTTCTGGGATATTGTGATGAACAGTGTACATTTTATACACATGGTGTCATAATAATTTAAAATGTCATCTTAATCTATTTATGATCTTCTAATGACTGAAATGTTTTACAATTGTGGAGGATATTTTATAACTGAAGTTTTAATGGCTGAATCACTAACACCTGGCTGTCTGGAATGCTTTTCTTTCTCCTATTTAGGCATTTAAATGCATTTCTGGAAGGCCCAAGGGGTGGGATGTGACATATAAGCTCTTAAAAGGAGGAAAATTAGTTCTTAATACCTAAATGATCCGTCAGGTGAACGTTTGCATACTTAGCACTAATGCTCTTAAATAGAATAGCTTGATTAAGACCCTTGGTAGGTTTTTTTTTTCCTCTTTAAACCTTTTTCTGTATGAGATTATAGACAGAAATGCTGCTATTGTGCCCATTCCTTCAAAATATCTTATTGATCCACTTCCCACAAGTTAGAGTTTTTCATTATTTAACTCTTTTTCACCATGTTTCTACTTTTCCATCTTTAATTGGTTTCTAAGACAAACAAGTTACCTTTTTATTGAGAGTTTACTATGTCCTCTTTTGTTTACTATGCTAAGATGCATATGCAAATACATACCTGTGTATGTGCAGGTTCTTGTCCTTGAATGAACGTACAGTTGCTTAAAGAAGACCAGACCCGTACACATGAAAATGTCAGTGAACTGTAAAAGCCAATGTGTAATTAAGCCCACAACAGGCCCCTGTGTATGTTTACTAATGATGATAGTAGCACTAAATTATCTGGTACAGGCAAGGAGAGGTCAATACAAGGTTGTCCAGTGGCCTGCATTAAACAGTCACAGAGATAAGGCTGAATTTTAATTCCTCCTATTTGCACAACACAAATAAAGCCTCCAAATGCATTGTCCCACTTAACTTTCATAGTAGTCATTGAAGAAATTAAGGGTGATATTTATATCCACAGTTGTGCTGAGAAGAAAACAAAGGCTCAGCACCATAGGATGACTTGCCCAATCAGGGTCACACAGCTGGGGAGGTGGGAAGGCAGAGCCTGGAATCCAAGCCTCCAGAAACCTATCTATTTTCCTCCCCATATTGGTTCCTGTTCCAAGGTTCCCAGTAAAGTGACTTCAGGAAAGATTTTTGCCTTATAATGGCTACCTTGCTTGCTGTATAGCTGGATGTGCAGTGTTGCTCATGTTATAGCTGGGAATATAGCAGCAAATAAGTGTATATTTGTTTCCAATGAAGATTGACGAGACTGATGAAATAATGATAGGCTTTACTTCCATTTTTATCAACTAGTGGCATTCCTAGTGACAAGTTCCCATGATATTACTCTATACTCCTAATGTACACACTTTTGTTGTTCCTGCTTTCTAGGTAGATTTAGCTGATGTTTCACACACAGTTCTGCTTTGACTGACATCGGAAAACCATATGTGACAACTGCCTTGTAGATTCATCACTGGATGGTTAATAATGAAGTTCCATATACTCTGACAGGGCATTAAAATGGCACAGGCATTACTAAACATGGTTGCTCCATCTTTGCCAATGAAAGTTCTTTCTAAAACTTTGAAAACCAAAGAATTTGGATTGCTGTGCCAGTAAACTTGCAACAAATGGAAGACTGGCTGCATTTTCACTGCTGTGTGTTTTTAGGCGGGTATTTTCATTTTTCTCTAGCTTTATACCTGTAAAATGAGAGCATATTGCTTGCCTTAATGTTGCTCATGGGATTGTTAAGAGGACAAAAAAGATAATTTTGTTGAAGCATTAAGAAAAAGGTGAAGAAGAATGATACAAATGGGGTCTCATGTTCCTATTGCTGTCATTTCAGAATTTTACTTCTAAACGTCTATGTGGTATCATATAGGTGATTATAAGTAATTTGGCCTATGTTGGTGGCATCATAGTTTAGCTTTTATAAGATTCTTTGAGTTTCAAGAGCATGTGGTTTGGTTTTTCAACTTCAAGCCCAAGGGAGATAACTAGTAGGAGTTAAGAATCTTTGTAATTAGTCAAATTAATGAGCCAATGGCCACATATGGTGGGGTCATGTATGATTTCTGTGAACATTGTCAAGTTCCCATGTTACCTTATCTCTCAGATACATGATTCTTCCTGGAACAGGAAAAATGTTCAAGCAGGCATTTATCACTCACATTCATCTCTGATAAAAAACTTGGGACCCTTAAATCTGTTTACTCTGTGCTTTAGTATTTGGCTGCATGTCACTCACTCATAATTAGGCAGTTCACATTTATTTTCTCTGCTATTGAGCATGGTAGCCATTTTTCAGCCAGAGTGCTACACTTGGGAAGTTGTTCTGGTTTTTGTTCTTAATAACTTCTACAGTAAGTGCACCTTAGTAGTAGGGAGTTGACAAACACAAATGTTCTGGTGTTGACTGTGCAGATATTTGCTCATAAATTCATGTACCAGTCTTTTGGAGGGGAAAAACTCATTCTAAACTTGGTGTCGTTTTTGAGCCAATGACCAAGGTGAACTCTGTTTCTTTTGTGTTCAGGTTGCTAATGTGTTCATCTTTCCTGATTAAGTTGAACTGAGTGTGTTCAACATTGGTAATTCCTTAGTTTGCTAATTGCTCCAGACCTAATATACCTAATTTCTAAAGTATGTTAAGAAAATTCCAGACCTAATTACTTGCTCATCTAAGTATTTACCTTTATGCTAGTAAAGTCGCCTCTTGGTATTTATTCTTACCCTTCCCAAAGAACTTGTAAAATGTCTTATCTTCTTTTCTAAGTCTTAGGCTTCATCTACATGTCTTAGCGTCAGGTCTGAAGTTGCCCTTGTCCCTGGCCTAGTAAATATTTTTTCAACAGCTTATAAGAAACTGAAATGGGGCCTTGCTTATTAATTTTCCAAATACAGAACAAAGTTAGGGAAGTTATCCTTATCAGAGGTTTTTGATCATAGTTCTAAGTGTTCTTAACAAGCTAAAACATTGCCTGACAACCTACCAGACAAAATTTAATAGAATTGTTAGTTTGAAGTCTTAGCTTCATATTAAAAAAAATCAATTATAAAAGGAAGTATATGCTTGAAAGATGTGGCTTAGCCATGTTCATATCAAAGGCTTTGAGATATTTTATTTGAGATTTGATGTGTCCCCCATCAGATATTGCTTGGAAAGGTATTGCTAGTTTGGGTCCTAATTTTTCAAAGTGAGTGTCTTCCTGAGATCTGCACAGTTCACACATTGTCTGGAGGACTACATTTAGTTTAGGGTTTCATGTTTTAAGAAAAACGAATGGAGGGGGACCAGGAGAGGGACTAGGCTATTGAGTGTTATGTAAATACTTGGGCTAGAATAGAAGAAGTTAAGGTGACATAGACCCTTCTTTCAAAGCAGCATCGTGTGGGTGAGGATATACCATTGCTCTGAGGACACACCTAGGACCTAAGGGTTAAGGAGGAAGTTCATGCATACTATTAAAAGGAAATTTTATTAAGAGACCTTATTAAACAGAATAATGTTCTGCCTTGCACAGAAGTTAATACTGACTGTACTGGAAAGGCTGAAACCAGACCAGATGACCATTTTAGCAAGTTGGTGTTGAAGAGGCATCTACAACTTTTTGGGGACAGGTCACTCTCACAGGGTGCAAGGATCCTTTCTGACTCAAATTCACTGTTGTGCTGAGAATTTGAAAGTTTGCCTATACATTTTCAGGTATTTCCTTGTTTATATTCAGGTTGTCACACAGAATTCTCAGTTGAGAAATCAGCTGATTACTAACTTGGAGACGAAGCAAAGTTTGATTTTTTTAAAGTTGAGCTATCTTTCATCCACTTCTTTGACATTGCCACCTCTGTGGGTGTGCCCTGTTTGCCTCTTACAGTAATGGGATGAATATGCAATGGCCAATTCTAGCTCTCTTCCCTTATAGTCCTTATAACTTTATAACCAAAAATGCTTTAAAAAATAAAAAAGACTAATAGGATCCTTATTTCCCTCACTCATCTCCCTTTGCCTAAACTATCTGTGCCCCATATCCCCAGGTCCTCAGTCCCCACCTCATTTTCTCCCTTGACCCTTAATGTTCTCCTTACACTTATCTAAACCCTGTTCTTATTCCAAAGCATAGCTCAATCCCAGCTCCTTCCTAAAGGCTTTCTTTGTTAATCTTCAGTCATCTTTCTTCTTCAGGCCCATAAACATCTTCAGAATTACATAATATAGTCTTAATTATTCTCAAATTTTTACGTCTGGTAAATTAATTTCATTACCATATCTCCAACAGTATAGTGCATAATTTGGGATGAGGGACTTTTCCTTACTTAGTATTCATGAAGTACTTGTTTTTGACTCAATGATTGGATTACAAAATAGAACCAACTGGTGAAAAAGGATTGTACCCTGACTCTGGCCCTATATGGTCAAACCTAACCCATTTATCTTAAGTACAAAAAATAGAGGTCACCATATGAATCATATTAATATGTCAAACCAGTTTACCAATTATTTGTTTTAAAGATTTCATTATTTTTAGGGATAGGGGCAGAAAGGGAGGAAGAAAGGGAGAGAAACATCAATGTATGGTTGCCTTTCACCTGCCCTTGGGTTCGCAGGCCAACGCCAATCCACTGAGCCACACCAGCTATGGCTATTTTACTAATTATTAAGACATCCTTCTAAACCTTACTACCCCCTTGTCATCTCTTCATGAGACTTAGAGGCACTTAGAGGAGTTTCTTAGGAGCCTGTGCAGCAAAGCCATAGGCAAGTGGTCCATTCTTGCAGTCTCATTCAGAAAGTAGAGAAGTTCTGTTATGAATCTGTAGCTCTCTTTTGCTGAAAAGTGTCTTTTAAAATTGATCCCCAGTTTAGAGATATTCAAGGGGTTAACTTTGACTCCTTCACCAAACCCAACTGTTTAATGCTTTTAATGGCATAATGTGTTAATAGACACACAGCTGCTGTTCCTCAACCTCTTCCTTTATTGAGTTAGGCACCATTTAGTAGGCTGAGTTCAAATTGTAAACAAATTATTTTTGCATATGGATCAATGAAAATTTAATAAAGTTTATTAAAACTATATTGGACCAAGGGGTGCTGTTTTCTCTCATGTATATAAACCATATTAACTGAATCTCAGGGAAGAAAATACTTCTGGTCATTTAAAGATTATTTGCATTCAACAGATGGTGACTATCATTAATTCATTTGCATGTAGATACATGAATAATACCTAGAGATCATCTAACTCAACATGGTTGTTTTCAGTGCCTGCCATGATTCTTGGCATATAGAAGGAATTGAATAGAGTTATGAAATGAGGAATTGCAGCCTTGGGTGCAAAGACATGGAGAGATGAGCTGAGAGTCATGCAGCAGATGAGGGGCAGAACCAATGAGGAGCCCAGAGCTCTCAGCCCTCAGCCCTCAGCCCTCAGCCCAGTGCTCTTATCACTCTGGTGAACTGCCCTCTATTGATTCATTGCCTGCAAAATGCCTTAAATGTCCCACAGATACCTTCTGCCTGTTCTCATGGCAATCTCAGTTTATGTTGCAATAAATGTTATCTTAATCTCAACTGATTGACGAGTTCTTAAAATAACAACATTACTGAGGTTCCAGCTCAGATAGTAAATCACAAATATTCTACTCTTTGGAAAGCACTTGGATGGCTAGCCAGTCTTTCAGATTCAGCTCTGGTGGGCCAGTTGCAGTTGGAGTTATCTGAAGGGCCTACTGAAAGAAGGAGTTACATGTTGGTTATTGGATAACTCTGTGCAGAATGCAGGCAATTTGTGGTTGAAGACCTAAACTCCACCACATACATGATCACTTGTCTGTCGATTGGAAGTGAAAGCAGATAACCAAGATGGGCCTACTCTTTTGGCCCTGAGTGACAGCAGTTGGGAGAAGCAACCCTTTTGGATGGTGGAACAAGTGTGGAGATGCTCATTCCAGCTTCCTTGTGTCAGATTCACTGGCAAGTAGGAGGCATTTCTGTTTAGCTCTGGCTAGCACTGTTCTCTCTGTCTGGGGGCCTGTTGTTTCTGTCATTCTTCCTGGAAAGTGGAATCCTAAATATGGGCAGCTGGTTAAGACTGGAGCCTTGGTGACTTCTGAAAGTTATAACAAATGGAAGTCATTATCGCCATTGCCCCCTTTACCTTTGTGCTACTTGAGGCAGAAAATGATCCCCCCTCCTCCCGGGTTTGTTTTGGAGTCTTTCATCCAGAGAGAAAGGGATTAGCCTGTGGCTACAATAGAGCTTTCAGGGCCTTTTGGCGTGCTGCAAATGTTTACTTATCCAGGTACAAATAGGTAAAAGCACATAGTTAAAGCTCCCAGCTGCAAGGTCATTTACCTTTTTAAAATTCAGCCGCATGTGCTGACTGAAGTCGAGGGCTTGCTGGTATGAGCCATTAACTGCCTGTTGTACGTAACCTCGCCTTGTCTTACACACAGCTGCGTGCGAGCTGCTGGTGCCTGCAGCCAGCCCACCATGCATGCCTTGCGAGCAACAAAGGCAGTTTAACTTGTGATCGCTGATCATATGATCCACTTACAGGGTGCAGGCTCAGTCAAGTAGAACTGGTAAATCATTAAAAATGCACCTCGGCTCTGCACCTGCTGAGGAAAACATCATGCTAACATCTCTTCCCCTCAACCCTCCAACCAGTTAGCAGCATGGTGAAGGAGTTCGTACCAGCTGCGTGTTGGAAAAGTCCCATGTTGCTTTAGCGTAATGTGGGGAGAGATTGTAGACTGCTTCCAAGCAGCATGGGAGAAGAAGACATGAAGGCAGAAATAACCTGTAATGGCTACCATCTCTACCCTTGTCTTTTCATTTATGCATTCATTCAACCTGTGCTAAGTGCCTTCTGTGCATCAGGCCCAGTGCTGGTGCCTACATTACAAAAATTGGATAAGTGAACTGTGACTTAGAGACTATCACAGTTTTCGGAAAACTCAATTCAGCACCAAGCACATCCACACAGGCAACTAACTACCATGCAACCTTAGTGGTCTGGCAAGGCCAAAGAGGAGATGATGCTTAAGCTGGACCTTGAAAGACAAATGGAATTTCATTGAGGAGACATCTGGTGGAAAAAACAGCTTGAGCTGTGCCTTAAAGCTTTACTTTTTAGAATTCCTTCTTCCATGAACCATACTTTTTCACTCAATTTCTTACAGGCCTTGACATATAGTTCTGTGACTTGAATAACAAGCTCAAAATGTCCTCTCTTCTTATCTTCAACTCTTAGTGCTAATTGCTTTTGGCATCAGGTTATCCAATCATACTATAGACTCTCTGGGAAGGCTCCCTATCTCCATAGTAATCTTGATTTTTTTTTTATAACTCCAGAAAAGTTAGGAGTTATAAAAAAGCAGCCCTTCTTTTATTTTCTAACCAGTCAGTAAAAAGCTAAAGCCAGATTGCTATTGAGTACGGGTAGGGTGGAGATTTTAATGTTCCAGAGAGGTGTTTCTCCTACATACACACCAAAAGCATCTGGGATTGAAAGAAAGGAGAAGGAAGAATCTTCTGTGAGTACATGTGCCATACATGTTACATAAGATATGTATGTCCAAACGCTATCCGGAGATAATTCAGGTCTTTGAGTTTGTGTGGCTGACTGAAACTTTGAAATGACTTGGATCTCAAGAGGCCCTGGCGAGTAGATGTAATATGTAATAATGTATTCAATCCTGTAGACATGAGGCTAAGCTATTTTAGTTCATTCAGGTACTCCACCTATTATCTACCAAGTAATCAAAATAATCACAGTCCTTAAATACTTCTGTTTGTCTCTCTCAGAGGGTTTTTATCCAGACCCAGAAGCCCTTTTACTGTAGCTAAACATTGGGAAGATCTCTGTGGGATCTGTAGTCCCTTCTGTTTTCTTACTTGGTCTGTTTGTACATGGTCGGTTATAAAATCTTCGAACCACCTCTTCCTTTGGTGGAAGCCACCCCTGCAAAGATAGTTGGTTCTTACAAGGATAGCTTCCTTATTTTTCTCAGGACCATTGTTGCAGGAGGGAGTCAAAATTTGCTGAATAGAGAGTTGGGAGAATTCCTCCAATCTTACAAAACCAGCAAGAGTTGGTTGTGGGGAATGAACAAGTTTATCCTTTAGAAAGACAACTATTCCCACAGTGCAAAGAAATAGAGACCTGGGACTCAAACTTTGTAGGATTAGGAGTCATACAAAATGGGTCAATTTACTCATTTTCCCACTTTACATCTATATAAAGGGAATTACACTCCTCACCTCCCTCCATCACTCAACTTCCATTCAAAAAGCAAGAGAGAAATCATAGCATATTAAGTATGAAAGACCCATTGCATAGTGGAAGATATTTAATGACAAAATTAAGACTAAATGAAATAAATGAGCATTTTCATTAGAAATTAATAATATTAATCATAGGATTATGAGCATTTCTGATTGGTGGTATTTAAACTGTAAGTGTTTATAGCTAATTATAGACTGTAAGGTCCATGATCATCGCATATTATTGCATATACCACCTCTATATAGAGTCAGAGCCTTGTTGTATTTTGAAATCTAGAAAGGTCAAACACCTCTGTGTGAGGGCACTCAGGGCTGATGACACAAAATTCAAGCTCAGGATGTCGTTACAGAAGAATAGGGAGGGAGCTCTTCAGTGGGGAGTCATTTTAAAAAGTCTGGATATTATTATCATTGATCTTGGCAACCAAGTAGGCAGGAAAGCTATCTCTGACGCTGGTAGGCTGTCAATTCCTCTTTCCTTGGAAAAGCACTTTGCTTCTTTAAGTCCCCATCTTCTCTTCTGTCTAATTGGGATGCTAATACCTTTCCAGCATACTTCACAGGGTTGTGAAAATTAAATGCTGTGCCACATTTTCTGCTTTTCTCCTGGAACAAAATCTTTCCATCCTTCAATTGCTGGGCTGATTTTGTTTGTTTGTTTGTTTGTTTGTTTTTTACTCCTTTTTGGAGCATTAGTTTCAGTTCCTCCTGTTACTGCAGTTGTTGACTTACCTAATTCCCTCCCACTAGACTGTAAACCGATTTACATCACAGCCCTGTTTACTCCTTTGGGTATGGTGCAAGGAGCTGGTGCTCTGGTCAGGGGACTTCAGAGTATCAAATCAGAATGGAATTCTTTGTTGGGTTCCTGGTGCTGTTTCATTGTGGATATAGCTACCCCACAGAGTTGTTTTGGGAATTAAGTAAAATGGCCCACACGAACATGCCAAGTACATACTAGATGCTTAGATGCTCAGTAAACATTGGCCTCTTTCCTGTCATCCTTTGCACATGGTGGTGACTTGGTACATATTTCTGGACCAAATTCATTTTAAAGATGAGAAGGAAATTTTTCTTTTGTTTTGTGTTTGTCAAAATTCTCAGAGAAAAAGATGACCCTGTACTCAGAGTTGTATTGAACTAAAAAAAAAAAAAAAAAAAATTACAATTTTAGGAAGACATAATGTAAATTTTATTGTTACCATTATCTTTGTCAGTGAAATTGGTGCATTTTCCAATTGATATCTTCTGCAATTACAAACAACAAGGAAATAACTCATATTGTTATATGAAACAGCTTAGAAATTTTTACATACATGTGAAAGGAATCATTTGAAACCCAAAGCTGCCAACAGGAATAATTAGGAGCCACAGGACAGATCTCAGTAATGTGACAGCAGCTTCTAAAACATCCCACAGGACAGAGAAGCACACGCTGGCTTGACCTATATCTTTAATAATACAGACCATTGCCCTTGGATTGAATCTAAAGGGTAGGACCAAGTGCTTGCTTCATCATGTTTTAGGAAGAAATTGCCAAAGTTTATTTATGAATTCTTCCCACAATGGCCTCTTGCTTTGATTATGAACCTACAGGGCTTTCTAAGTAGCAACTCAGTGTGCAAAATTAAAAGCTAAAAAACAAAAACAAGCCCAAAACCAAACCACCACAGAACATAATTTCTTATAGTCTGTCATGCTTAGCAAAAAGTATTATGTAAGCCCCAACCTAGACAAATGGCTATGTTAACAGTAGAAATAACCTTTTGTTTAATTAGAAAATAGGAGCTATATGGGACAATAAAAATGGTTACTGCTGCCCTCCGTCACTGTTTAATAAATATGATCGCGCTGGAGATAATGGTAAGTGTTATTTATTTGTGCAATATCACAGACTTGGTAATTGTTCACAGTGTTGATAGTTACCCTGTGTGGAGATCATCATAGTTTCAGAATTTGTTTCCTTTGATCCAAGAAGAGAAAATAGCAGGCTGTTTACTGAAAATGCCCCTGGCATCCTTTGGTCAAAGTAATGCATCTGCATATTTTTAACCCCTCTATTGCAAGGGTAAAATCTCCGTTACAGTGCCAGTGCCTGGTGGGTTATTTTGATCTAGCTCTTTTATTATTATTATAATTATTATTATTATTATTATTATTATTTCTAGAACACCCTGAGGTCCTCATGGAACATATTTCTCAGCAATGCCATTTCATGTTCAATTCATATTTCCCAGCATAACTAAACTTGGTAGCCTTGTTAGAGGGAAAAAATAGATCAGTTTCCCACCTGAAGTGTTCATGGGAAGACAAAAAGCTCCCTGGTTCTCCTTGTCAAGAAGCACAAGCATATGGGAGGAAGATCAGACTGAATTTCAGTATTTCCCCCTACCATGAAGTGGGGTAGGGGATGGGGAGAGGAGGTTAAATGTGTTGGCCGGATTTCAGGGTCAGTCCCACTTTATGTTTTACTACAAAAACTCTTGTGAGACTACCCACATTTTGGATCATCTAGCTTGATTTGTTTCATCACACATGGCATTTTACACTTTTTTTTTGGGGGGGGGGTTCTGTTTTCATGCAAGAAATAGATGCTCTATTTCCTGCCTTTTAGAAAAAAAAATGTTTCTGGTTTGTGATGTTGGATAATTTATTACTATGGCCACTTAAGAATTTTTCACTCTTGACTTTGTTGAATGTGAGATATTTCCTGAGACACTTGAGCAGGCATTAGGCTCTTCTCATAACTGAGAAATTCACAGCAGTGACTTATGGCCTAAATTTGTATAGAAGTATTTTGTGCGATCACCTATATCTGTGAGTCCTAAATAACCCTTTCTAGAAGGATTCCGCATACTACCTTTATAAAAATATAGACAAGTGTGTCAAAAGAATAACACAACACAACAGAACCCCCATTCTTCACACAATTCATGTTAAGCTTCAAAATCCCTGAAAATCCCCAATCTCCTTTTGCAGTCTGGTTCCCACTCTCTAACTTTCCTCCTCTCCCCCCTGAAAGAAAGAAAAAAGCATTTCTTCCTGGGACTGATAAGTTGTAGGCTGATGCTTAGCAACAAGCATTCCTGTGCTTTAAGTAGCTGCAAGCCCCTCGCTGAACTCTTTGATGTGACTGTCAGGGCAGATTTATTTTGTTTTAGCACATTGTCTACTTGTCCAGATGTATCAGGAGATAAAAAGGAGTCATGTTTACACCCCCCCCCCCCCTTTTTTTTTTGGAGATGTAATTAAATCGTGTTTTTGATGAGTCTCGGGAAACTCCAGTTGAAGAGACAGGAATTGGCTGAAGTAAAGGGAAAAAGGAAAACTCGCTTGGCAGAATGAGCACCTGATTTGGTCAGGAAATGAAGCCCACAAAGCAGGTGGCTTGGTGCTGTGAAGCTGGAGGTTTTGTTCTGACTCTTTGCCCCCAAGTGTACAGAAGTTCAACCCAGAGGAAGAGAGGTATTTCTATTTACTCATGTTCCCTTGTCCTATCTATAAAACCTTTGTGTTTGTAGTAGTCTTTTCCTTCCTTCTTGCTGTACACAGACACACAGAGGGCCTTAACAATCTCATTCCTTGTTTCCTTCCTTCATCCTTCCTTCCTCCCTACCTTCCTTCATTCCTTCTGTCCTTCCTTCCTTTCTGTCTTCTTCTCCTTCCTGCATTTCTTCTTTGTTTCTGTCTCTCAGTTCATCTGTGTATCTCTATCATTTACTGGTAGGAAGTCTGTGGCAGATGGTTGTCAATCTAAAGCAAGTAAAGTTGAACTCTAGAAATCTTGAATAAATAGGTCTGCATAGAGTTGGGTGAGTTAAATTTCCTCCTAGTGGGACTGCCCCTCCTTTATTTGGGGGAGGAAGGTATCAAGTTTTTTAACGCTCACATTTACTTAGGCCATTCTCAGTTCTATTAATGACCTGCGGTGAGCAATGACAAGCAAGAATCCAGCGTTTAGTACTGCTGAGGACCTGCCAGGCAGCTGCTTTCATCTGCAGCTCACGAAGCCATTCCATTTGCATCCTAAATAGGTTACACTGCAGCACCCCCTTCTGCCCACTGAGCCCTGTGACAAGAGGGCCGAATTACAACCCAAGTTTTCTCTCCTGATGACAGCCCTGAAGGACCCCTGGGCAGCTTCTCTGGCCTCCCCAGCCCTAACCTTCCAGGCTCTGGAGAAGCAGGACAATGATAAGGGATGCACACCTGCATTTCTGGGGTCAAGCCCACGGCTTTATTGGGATTAAACTTTGTCTTACTCTTTCATCAGGGACAGAGAAAAGAGGGTATAACAAAAGGAAAGCTGAGCAAAGCCACTGGCTACCTCAAATCACTCCGGCCACTCGGCCAGCTCGCTTGCCAGACCCCACATCCCAGACTGAAGTCACTTGAGTGCATTTTGAAAACAAATGGCTCGTGTTTTGCATTTGCCATTTGTAGAGCAGCCTGAAGTTCAGGAAGGAGGTTTTCCTTTGTTCTAAACTGCCTTTGGATGACTCCTCTTGGCCTAAGTAACTTAAGTCTTTTCAAAATCAGGCTGTGCTTGAAATGAGCATGCAGGAAGAATGGTGGCAATAAGGACTATTTGCCTTACCATGTCTGCGATTAGGAACTCTGGAAGGTCACCTTAGACGGCGGTATAGAAGGTGACATAGTCTGGGAAGATGTGTGCTTATTGTTACCCTTAGGTTTTTTTTTTAATTCATTTATTTCACTATTTAACATATTCATTGAGAAGCTACTATAATCCAGGAAGATGTGGAACACTGCCCTCAAGGCATGAACTATCTAGGAATATCACTAAAATGTGCTAATAAAATATAATTATAATCTGTGATATGTTCCCAAAAAGAAATACAGGACCTTTGGAAGAATGTGTAAAAGTGACATCAGGGAAATCTTTCTGAGCTGCTACTTGAAAGCTAAGAGGTAAATGAGGCAAAAATGTTGGGGGAGGAGGCTAAGAAAAAAGACTAGGCTGTTGCAGAGATCTTGGGCAGGAAGCAGGCCTCCTGACATGCTGAAGGGGCAGGAGGGAGCCAGGGGCTGGCTCACAGGGGCCGGGGGATGAAGATGAGGTGGGTTGGAGAAGCGGGCAAGGGCCAGGCAGAGGGCCTTCTGAGCAACTATGGTGCTTTATGCTTATCCCGGGATAAGGGAAATCATTACCTGGTTGTTAAGCAGAGGTGAGGCATGATCACATTGTGTTTCTAATAGATGGTTTAAGGTGGTTACTTTGGGTAAGACATCATGGAACTTTGCCAGAAATTGAGTCTTCTCCAAAACAAGTTCACTTAGTTGATTGAAACCTATCGTCGTTCTCTGGTGAGGATAGGGGGAAGAGGGGTTGATTTTAGAAAATGTAATGGAGTTTGCTTCATACTGGCCAACCCAGAGGCTCATTCCCCAGTGAATGTTTTAAGAGTCGTTTTGTTCTTGGCCCTTTGCAACCATCCAGGTTGCACATCTTGTGTTTCTTACCACGGTACTGTTAACCTTTCTGTGAACTGGTTATGAATGTGCAGTTTGCAGGACAAACCCAAAAGCTGGGGAAGGCAGACTCGGGTTTCTGTGGCATGTTTGTCTTTCAGAACCTAGAAGTCATGAATGGGAAGAAGGGAGAGGAAGTCTCATAGAACATATAGGGCTTTACTATCTTATAATTGGTACAACAGAGTTGATATAACAAAGTCAAGAATAATGGTGAAAATCATTTAATTAATTTTTCATTTGAGAAATTACTCCAAAATATTTTTCCTTTTATTTAAATTTTCGTGTGTGTGTGTGTGTGTGTGTGTATTCTAGTCTTCCTTTCTTTTCTTATTTTTTGACATTTGGACTATCATAATTATTTTATACTCAGAGTGGGATTTACTACTGGAGTATGGTCACTTATTCATACTTCGTCAATAACTGAATCCTGCTAAACACATGATGTATTTGAAGAGTTGAAGGCAAAGATTTTAAAGGCTCATGATAGTATTTCTTTATGAAAAAAAGCTGAGTCAATTTTACATTTTTGTTTGGCCGCAGGGAGAATAAAGCTGCTGGAACAATTAGAAATATTGCACAGGGCACAAGACTTACTGATTATGATACTTGGTGAGTCATTTTTCATGTAGTACTCTCTCACATGTTTGGATCTGGAATCTGTCAAGGAAATAGCTCTACACATATATATTTAGATAAATGAAACTTTTAAGGTCAACAATTATTGATAGTGTAAAATAAGGAGAAAAAGGCCTTTTTCATGAATAGCTCTGTGAATGATTATCAAATAATTTTTAAAAATATAACAGAATAAAGGTACTTTTGTCAGATGACCATTAAATCATCTTCCACCATTTTTTTCAACCCCTATTTTATCAACTGCATTTTGTAATATAAAATCTTTCGTATTGTGAAATTAATATTATAATGTAAAGGTAATGCTTTTGACTCTAGAAGGTAATGACATTGTTGGATGTCCAGAATAGGCAGACATCTGTTTCCTTCTGCTTGGGAGAAGATAGGACAAGATAATGTCCTTATCTAGAAAGGTTTACAAACTGAGGGTTACTATTAACTTTACAAAGAAAGACTGTGTTGGGACTTGAAATCCTGTATATCCTTATCCTCTCCTCTGCAATAAGCATTCACACATTCTATACATACAGTCACTCTGCAATCCACTGAAGAAGTCATCATCCAAGTTCCATGGTTATTCATCAGATTTTAGTTATCCTGATGTAGACACTCAGCGCATAGAGTTTTAGTAGCTTAGTGTTCAAATGTATCCAGTGTTAGTTGCCATAGTATAGGGTGTCAAGCTCATTTTCACCAGGGGCCACATCAGCCTCATGGTTGCCTTTGAAGGGCCAAATGAAATTTTAGGACTATATAAAGTAACTACTCCTTAACAGTTAAGTGAGCTGGGTAGAAACAAGGTGAAGGGCTGGATTTGGCCCAAGGGCCTTAACCTTTGCTACCTGTGCTATAGTGGGTGTTGTTCAGTTGTTAATAAGAGAATCCTGCGGGCTTTCTTTGGGTCTCTAGTGGGATATGAAACTCAAATGTAGTAGTCAGGTCCAAGTGTGCCAGTGTCCTGGTTTTACATTTGATACCAATCTTTGGGGAATTACCTGAGCTGCCCAGAACTCAGTGTCCTCACCTACTAAGACAGCAACAAGCCTGGGTTCAGGGCAAACATTCATGACATCTATTTCAGGAAGAGGTAAAAAGAGTGCTGAGTGACAGGGAAATAAATGCCTTTGGAAAATGAATATATATTAGAATTTATTTTCCCAAACATTTTAAGTTTACATAGATAAGGATCAAAACTGTTTAGAGTGATGTTCTCCTAGCTCTTACCTGTGCTGTTCTTTTATACTGGCCACACTTCTTTTGGGTTGTTATCTGTTTTACATGTGGGCAGAATGGAAATGATACCTCATCCTACTGGCCAGTGCCACTAGCTGCTAGATACGTGCAAATTAGTAATTAAATATAGCACATAATTTCTGACTTATACAGGAAATATTCAACTGGTTTTAAGTTCATCCTGTGAGAGGGTAATGGGAAGCAGGGGTATCATCATCCCAGAACCCACCTATGATGTCTGGTGGTTCAGTTGTCAATCTTTGTCTTTGGTCTCTTTTTTCCATGTTGCATGGTGGCCCTGGCAGCTGTCCTTGCCTTTTTTTATGCTGCTTCCGTCAAATTGCTGTATTTGCTTTTCATCTTCTGGGGGAACATCTGCACTTGTAAAAAAATTGTTAAACTGTTTGGTACCAACTTCAGAGCCTGAAAGGCCTTATGTAGAAGGTTTTTTGGATGTTGGGGATGATTCAGGATTGGGCTGTTAGGCTCAGTTTTGCCTAAAGATGGTGATGTTTTGCATGTCTCTGGCATGCAAGGAGGGACTCCGAAAGGTTTACGTAGTAAGTTGTGGGTTTTGGAAGAGGAATTTGCTCTTTTGGCTTTTTTGGTCTCCACCGCCCTGTATTCTAGAACAGACTTACCTGTGGGGAGCCACCATCCCACTACCTTTTACCTATAGTGCTCTTGCAGGGCCAGGGGCTGTTTCAGCACTAGGAACGGGAACCTGAGCAGGCTCAGCAGGGCAGTGTCCCTTCTCCTGACCACAGAGGTTCATTCAAGGATGGGCCTGTAATTCAGAACAGGCCATGGAGTCCCCAGTTTTGCTTGAAACTTTCAGGAAACAGAAGTGCTTTCTGTTGTCTTAGAATATGCTAACATAACAGATATGGAGCTCCTGGAAAGTCACCACATGGGAACATTGAGGCTGGCAGGGAGCAAGCAGTACAATGCTAAAAGCCAGAAGTCCTGACAATAAGCTTGAGCACCTGGATCCAACCATACCTGAAACCCTGTATCCTTGGAATCATTAGAACCCCTGCTCACCATTTATTTTCCAAAATCACTTTAAAGTGGGTTTCATCACTTACACCCAAAAAGGTCATCTTTCCTTTCTAACTGTCCAACAAGAGAGATTCTACAACCTAACCTGGAAATGGGTGGTCATTTGCTCCAACAGAATCATATCTGTAAAGAATTCTTAGTTATATGCTGCTTTCAATTCATTCTCTTTAAGTATCTCTGGAGGGTGAGTGACAAAATAGCCTCCCTCCAAAAAAATAAATAAATAAATAAATCCCCTCATAAAACAAAATCCAGAGACAAAAATCTGATTACCTTCTCTCCGTCTCTTTATAAAGATATCTTCCTATCTCCCTATGATTGACTATCGATTTTCAATTGTCCCTTAGGCCTTCACATTAAACATTTTTTTTTCTTATTCTAACTTCAAAGTTACTTACTTCTTAATATGCATGACAAGTATAAACACTGTTGAACCATGATTTAATGTGAGAATTTGCTATTTAGCCATTGCAAAGAGTCATTTTTGAAGATTTTATTGTGAGGCCAGTCCTGGCATTGGGTCCCCAAGCATGGTGATGGATGGTGAGGGACCTGGCCAATGAGTCACCTGATGGCTGCTCACCGGCCCTCGGGAAAGGTCCTGTGGGTTCTCTTACTAAGGTGGCTTTAATAGGCAGGCACTGGCAACTTCGTAACCATGTTACTAAGTGACTGGAGAAGATTCCAGTAAAATTGGCTAATGTAAACACAGGTCTTTGTCTGTGAAGCCACTTTAGCTCCACATCAGAGACGGAGTCGCTTCTTTCTCACACCCTCTCCAGGTTTCCACTGCCCTGGGCCTGCCCCTGCCCCTGCCGCCTGGAACTGGCTAGAACACACACCCACATGGCCTGCCCCCCGCACCCTTTCCCCACAGCTGTGTCCGAATCTGCACATGACGTTGCTCCAATTAAGACATAAGAAAAAAAAACGTATGATTTCTCAGTTGCTCGGCCTGGTGAATGTACCTGGGGAGTTGGGAAAACAAGTGTGCAGCTTTTCTACCCGTCCCAGGCCCTGCCGTCAAACAAATCAATTCAGCCTGCAGAGAGGCATCCATTGCCTTGTGATTATGTTTGTGTAAAGTCCCCGAGTCTTTGATCAAAGAATGGCATTTCAGGCTGGGCCCTAATCCTCACTGCCTTAAGGTGTTTAAATGAGTTAAAAAAAAAAAAAAGTTGATAACAGCTGGGATTTAAATTTGCCTTTGCCCAGCTTTTGTTTTGAAAGGGCTTCTATTATCTGTGGCTTCCCTTTTGGAAGCAAAGATGGATCATTGGGTAAAGCAAAAAAGGGAAAGAGGATATGGGAGGAAATGGGCGGAGACTCTGAATTAATCTTCTGAGGAAGAATGTTTGATCAGCAGGGAGGAGAGGATGGAAACCTCTGATGCTGACAGCAGGCACCTTTCTGACTAGGGTGTGATTGGCACCTTTGAAGCTTCAGTCGGGAGCCAGTGTCCAGTGGGTCGGGGCTTCCTCTGTCTGTGGGTGGTGGTGTTAATAATGTGGCAACTGGAAGGATTAATTGCAGACAAGCAGCAGGATTACGAGGAGGGCTCCTCAGCTCTAAAAGGAACAGTTCGAGAAAAGCCTCTGATCTGTCAGCCTTAGAGGAAATTAGTGGGGGCAGACTCGAGGAGACTTAAAAAAGAGGGGCATTTAGGATATTAAAGCGAAATGCAAAGAGGATATTGAAATAGGGCAAGAGGAGAAGGAACGCTGATCTCAAAAGGCAGTGTCCCCTGCTTCCTACTAGAAATTTCTGCGATTTGTCCAAATTTCACAGGCGCCTTGTTTTCATGGTTCAGCAGAGTAATTTTACTTGCCTCGCAACAGGTTAGGGAAGGGTTACACGGTGTTCACAGCTGCACCCAAGCTGCTGTGCAAAACTTGTTTGCTCTCTACCACCTGGCAAATCCAGAATCTCCTGAAGCAAAGGCTCCCAGTATAATTTTAAAACAAGTCAAAGCATTACTGACACCCTATCTGCATTAGCTATCTATTGTATATTTTACTTCTTACCCTTCTGGTTCAAGTCGGGATGTTGCCCATAAATCCTGTGTTACCATTAAAGAGGCCATTCATCACACTTCCTAATGTGATTAATCAAGAGACACCATAGTACCCTTAAAATGAGATCATTTTGATAAATCATGTATGACATGAAAAGACTTTATTCCTTTTAAGTGCAATTTAGACTGTAATTTTTTTCCTCATTTATGATTCATGGGAGAAACATGGATAAAATTCCTTTGCACAGTTATACCTTATCTACAGCAATAACTCAAAACTGCTTTTAGATGAAAATTCAGAGTCTTATTCACCAAAGCTGAATGCCAGCTCATTATTTTCTGGCATTCAGTAGTCCAAAAATAATGTCCGCACATTAAGTGGCATTCGCAAAAAGTTGGAATTGGCCCGGCACCAGGCACATCAATTACACTCTATCATCCTTAATAAGGAAGAAATATCAGATGTCCTTTTGGAGTTTTTTTGGAATCGGTAATGCTCAGCTTTCACCTTCCCAATTTAGAATGATTTGGAAACAAAAATGGTAGGAACACAAAGTATAGGGATCACAGCGGCTGTGCATGACTCTTGTCTCCTATTGAGTGCAGCTCAGGGGAGGTGCATGTCCCCTCCTGTGTGGCTCAAGCTTTCTTTTTCATCCCTTTTTTCTTGTTTCACTGATGAAACTACCATTTTGTGAGGCTGAGTTGTGTTTGTAAGTTGCTGGATCTGTGATGCAGGCTTTCCTCTCACAGCTGTCACAATAATTTGGGAAGCGATATTCATAACCTGCAACAGAAAAATCATTTGAAAACGCGCCTTCTGGTGAGATCCATCAAGTTTAAGGTCACATTTTTGGTTAAAAGGCAGACACTGATGCTATTCATTAAACTGAAAAATGGCTTGTTTTCCACCAATACTGAAATAAACTCTGGATGAATGTAGTCATGCTGGCATGCACTTATATAGAAAGTAAAAGGAAACACAGATATATTTAATTTGGACATGTAGCATCAACAGAGTTTTAGGTCTTTCCTGAGACAGGGAATCGGGCAGATTGACTGAAACAAATGGGAACAACTAGCAGTTCATTTTAAAAAGGATTTGGTGGCAAAGATTTAGACACACTTGTGTTTTTCCAAACGCTGTTACCTGTAAAAAGGACTTGATCAGCATGTAATTTATTTCATGGCTGTTCTTAGAAGTTTATTTTGGGTTTGTGTTTAAGTAACCCAAGAGTGCAAATTTCTATTCCTAGCACATAATGAAGCAAAACCCAAGTTCATTTGGGATATCATATTCATGCTTATATTCTCTATGCCTTAATCAGATAGTGACTGGTATCAAAGATTATTTGCATATTATTCACATTTAAATGAAATTTCCCATGCCTTTCTTTTTTTGCTAATATAAAGAGTAAATTCAGAATATAAGGCCATTAAGTCTGTACTTGCTGTTTTTAGGCTTTCATTTCACATTTATGACTTTTTATTTTTCCTATAAAAGATCTGTAAATTGAAAAAATACGCATGCATCTTATTTTAAAAGTTTCCTAGTTCTACTACTACTCAGCTAAAACTCCAAAGAATACAAGTTTATAGCATAAATATTTTAAGGTCCTATATACAATTGTCAGTGAGTATTTTTCCCTTTAATGCCATGTCCATTTTATTCCAATTCAACACCATGATTATATTTTCCAAAGCAGCTTTTCATACAATGCACAGTTATTTCATATGGGGTTGGGTAGGTCACCTCATTAAGCCTGCAAAGATCAGGCCTCTTGCGATCCCCACAAATATCCTTGCACTTACTCCTAATTAAAATGGCTCTTCTAAATGGTTTCAAGTTTATCAATACAAATAACAAGCTAAGCAGGAAAGTTAGTGGGGCAAGGTGACCTGGCCCCTAAACCTCAGGCAGAGCCAACTGTGAAGTGTCCGCAGTGGTGCCCTGCCACCTGTTGGCTTTGCTTACACATAACAGGGTACTGATGTCCCTCCCAGCAGTGCAGCAGCAACCCTCTCTGACCCCTGTCCTAGTTCATTCCCCGAGAGAAAAGAAGGGGCCGTTTGAGAATTTCAGGCCTCCTGATTTCCACCATCATTCATTTCTTTGGCCACATGTTTCTTCTGCTAATGCTAAAAATTTATGGCTAAGCACATTAAGGGCAGCACAGGTCCTTTCCTACTTCTGGATTATTTCATAGTTTCCTGTCATAAGGAAATCCAAGAAGACGTGTCCTCAGTGGATTGTATGTGACAGTGTCTGCTTCTATCTCAGGAATCTGAGGCATGATGGCTAAACTGTCAGTTTTGAAGAATGATGTTTTCTCCATATTTCCATTATGAACCAGGCTGTCATCTCCTAATAAATTTCTGGCATTGGTATCAATTTATTTTTTACAAGCAGAGGGTCTGATGTATTTGGGAAAGGCTCTGACAGCCGAGCTGGCCCAGCTTGGTAAAGCAGGCTCCACCTCATTTTGGGAAACTACTTTGGTTCCAAGGACAGAACTTCAACTGTAGCCCTTGAGAATAAAAAACTGTGAGAGGAAGAGAGACACATGAGGCAAGTTCCTTTTTTGAAGCCAAAATAAATCAAGCCTGCAGGGCTACCATGACATAATATTATTTCTAAGTCAGCCTTACAAACCCAAATGAGAGAGGCCATATGAAATTATGTACTAAAGACAATCAGACTGCCGCAAAAAAGTACCATGAAGCTGCAGTTGCATTCATATTATAACTAGGCCGAAGATCTCACTACTTTTGCCCTCAGAAGGAAAATCTCAGTAGTGTTTTTCTGCTTGACAAGTGAGGAGTGGAGTCCATTCACACAGTAAACTTTTAATTACAAATGATGTGCATGTCCCTGTCATAGCTGCTTTGAAGGTTAAGAGAAGCCACAAAACATTGAAACATAGCCCTAGCTGTCAAGAAACTGAAATCTAGCCGAAAAGGTAGCATGTTATACAAAATGAGAGTGAAGAAAACGTAAATCATAGTTAATATTTCCTGACCCATGTTAATATTTAATCTTCACCTTTTTTGAGGTGGTAGAGACGCATGCTGGTTAAGACAGGAGCCTTTGGAGGCAGCCTGCCTGGGCTGGTGTTGCACCGCTGCCATGTACTCGTAACCCAGGAGTGTACGTGCCACGTTAGTCAAGTTGTTTCACTTCTATGGGCCTCAGTTTTCCTCATCTGTAAAATAGGAATAGGGATTACAACTGCTTCATGGAACCATTTTGAAGATTAAATAAATTAATATATACAAAGTGTTTAGCATTGTCCAGGATGCCAAGTAATCACAAATACATTTTTCCTATTTTCAACTATTATCATCACCATGATCATGACTATTATTGTTATTAATTTACAACAGAGGGAAGTATGGCTTAAAATGTCCAAGTAGATTGCCTGTGGTCATATAGATCAAAGCATAGGAAAGAGAGAAGTAGTAGATACCCAAGATGTAAATAAGTCAAGGATACAATCCTTAAAGCTTAGTTAGCTTTTTTCTTATGGCTGTTTTAAGACCATAAAACAGCTCTTTTCTCCATAGCCCCAAACATGCTTGATAAAAGTTATATATAGTGGTGTGTTGATAAATGTTCAATGACCACCTCTCTGGAAAAAAAAATTATGTGTACTCATTGAAATTTTCTTTATAAAGAATGTATAACACATAATTTACAAATAAAACTTAAACACATAATGGTTTTTGTTACAGATTCCACTCAGCCAAACTCATGTATTTATAGCCAACCTAAAGTTGCAATTGATGAACTAGAACTGTGACACCAATATCAACTACTTCTCTTCCTTGCTGAGTTTGTCAGAACTTCACTCTTATGTCAATGACATGAGCAATTGCTTTACTGAATCAGGTTATCTAAAACATTTTTAACATTGGAAGATTATGTCCTCATTTATTTTGTGCTGTTCATGCTGTAATAGCTAAAGACACAACATACTCGTGCCTTTAACTTGAATCTGCATCATGAACATTTTTTCCATCACTTTCTTAAGTTGAGGAAATCAGCAATGTAACAAACCAATCCCTAATATGTAGCAATTGCCAATGTCAACTGCAAAGATTCCCACCTTGGCCAATTTCAGGCTACCAAAGCGACATCACCAAAGAGTCGGGAGGCGATGTGCCCTAGCATAGTGGCGTAGAGAACATTTTTACTCTGTAGACAAAATAGACAAATAACTTCAAGACCATAAAAGTAAAATTTTGTAACATAATTAGGAAGTGATGAGTTATATTACCTTCAGTTTTAATATACTTTATCTAATTGTAAGTGAATGTAATTTAATTTTAAATAATGGCTGTATTTAATAACCAGCTCGGCTGGTGCAGGTTGACTCCAGACACCACTGGTTATGTCAGCCTCAAAGGGCTGAAGACATAAATCACGTTGCTAACAAAATTCTTTCAATCTTTGCTTATTAACATTTACCTATCACAAATTTTATATTGTTAAAATGAAAGCATGTGTACTATTTTAATATTTACTGCATCCACTTAAGTATTATGTAATAAAAATATTTGCATATTTCTCTATTACAATTTCATTTAGTTATAAGAAATTATGATTATTTCTATAATGCCCAATATTTAGATTATTCTTTTGTTGTTGTTGTTAAGTGTCAGCTGAAATATTTTTGAAAGCTATTGCTCTAGATGATTATTAAGGTCTTTTAAAAATCCTACATTTTATGATTGGATTATTTATGTAAAGGTCCACAAAATGCCCAACCAAAGCCCTTCCCTCCTTTTTTCCATTCCTGTTCTTTTCCTCCCTACCTGCCTTCCTTCCTCCCTTCCATAAATATTTCTGAACTACAACTCTGGGCCAAGTGACATTTTACGTACAGGCAGAACTGGACCCTGTTTAGATCAGATGGCCTGCAAAGGGTTCCCTTATTCCAGGGAAGCCGTTGGCACAATCCTTCCCCTCATCCTACCTCTTCTCTGACTGACCGCTGGGCTTATGGTCAGAATATCCCTTCAGTTCCCTAACTCAGCTGAATGTTCAGCAATTGGCCAAACTGTGTCCTTTGTCCCTTCACGCTCTCTCTCCATTCCTTGGTTACTGACTCACCTCAGCCTACCTTACCTTTTATAGTTTTTTTTTTTTTTTTTTTTTCTCCCAATTTTTTGGCTTCTTGCTCTGGAAAAGACATAGTTATTCCGGCCTCTACTCTGCCTCCCATTCCCAATGCAGTGCATCTGTGCTGGAAGTCTTCTGTCTTGCCTCACAGGGAAAGGCATGGTGTCATGGCCTGCGAGCAGGTCGGAGGACTTCACCTTCAGGCTGGCTCTTTGGCCTCGGATTTAATTCTTCAGAGTTGGCAAGTCTTTGCTCCTGATTCTGACCACTTGACTCACACTGTTGTGTTGAATAACAATCATGGTCTTTGCTTTTGTCTTTGACACTAAAACGTTTTATTCTTTCAAGCATCATTCATTGACTTCTTTCTAGATTCCTGGAAACATGTTCGATACAAGGGTTGATAGTATAGTTAATCTTGGGAGTTAATATAGTTAATCTTGAAAGCTCTTTGTTACTTAAAT
This sequence comes from Noctilio leporinus, assembly GCA_004026585.1. Classification (NCBI taxonomy): domain Eukaryota; kingdom Metazoa; phylum Chordata; class Mammalia; order Chiroptera; family Noctilionidae; genus Noctilio; species Noctilio leporinus. The sequence goes on along the minus strand of PVIW01001475.1, from coordinate 50,947 downwards.
AAGAAACAAACAAGGGCATAATTGCTGTTTCATATGTTCAGGTGCCACAATAGGGGTCCGAGGCAAAGATCTGTGTTAATGCAGAATATGGGGAGTCATATTATGAGTTTGTGACTCATAACCAGTGTTAATCACGGTTATAATTTTTTTTTGAGGAGTTGGGAATACAACCAAAGTCCTTATTTTACTTCACTTGGTATTTCCAGCTCAGGGCTTGGCATATAGTAGGTGGTTATTAAATGCTTGATAACAAAATGAGTGATGCTTTTTCTTATGAGAGAAAATAAATGTTTTTAGAAGAGTCAGCTTTATACCATAGTTTCAGGGAATGAATTGTGATGAAAAGTGAAGATTGCTTTACTTGAAAGAGGCTGACAAATTTCCCAGGCCCAGGATCACTTTATGCGGTGTATGATTTAAGGGTGAGTGAGCGTGCCAAAGGACTCCACTTGAGCTGAGTGATGGGGAATGAGTTGTGGAGCTGTGGTCTTAGATGGTATTTTGTGAAAAATACTAGGAGATTTATGGCTATTAAACAACTTTGTAGCCACCCCTTCTTGTTTTGAAGCTTGCCAAATCTCTTCTCCTGTGGTCTGTATCATGCTTGTTTAGGGCATCCATGATGTTCAGAAATATCCACTGGAATGCAGGTTTCCATGGAACCCACCCAATGCAAAGGGGCTTGAATTTTACACATCCATCCGAAGACATTTATTTTCTGTAACCACTGAATGAAAGTCTCGCTTTGCAAGTCTTCTCTAGAATGTACTGTACTTTCATTGACTTTTTCCAGCAAGGTTGCCAAAATTCTACCTTCCTTCCCGCATTATGAAAATTGCAGAGTGTAGTATATTAGTGACTATTAGCATTATTGATGTGAGTTTAAAAAATCATTAGCAACTCTAAAATCGTGAGTGGGAGAAAAGTACAGACACCTTCAGCATGCTTTGACAAATCTTAAGCAGAAGGACTTTCCAGGCTAGAATGATCGTTTTAAGCCTTTAAGTAAAGGTGATACAAATATACTATTATTCATTAGCTCTTTCCAATCTGTTGTCACACTCAATAGCATTAGAAAAAATAGCTATTTCATCACAAAATAGCCAACCAGACATGACCCTAATCCATGCTGTGAAAATATTAGAAAATGGTTGGAGGAAATCTCTTCAAATTATGTATTCATATTAATACAGGACTATGTGGATCAGAGAGTAGTCCTTTTTTTTCCCCCCTCAATTTTTATCTTTGATTTTGAGAAATTCTAAAAATATTAAATATTTTGTAACTTTCTAATATTTGGACATATTTGCTTCAAATCATCTTTAAATAATAATTTTTAAAAACCATACATAGAAAATAGCAGCCCTTCTCACCATTTCATTAGCTCTAATCCTATTACTCTGCCCACTGGCAGAGACAACCATTTTCATAACCTTAATGTATCACTTTTATAATTTTTAGAAGTTTATATATACATGTGAGAGCAAAGAACTATATATTTACATAAATATTGTTATGCTACATTATTCATTTTGCTACTTGCATTTCACTTTGCATTAAATTTGCAGACCCCTTCAAATTGAGATAGATAAATCAGGTTTATTGTTCCTATATACTAAATATTATTCCATCATATGTATATACAACATTTTATTTATTCCTTTTCATCATTGACAGGCATTTGAATTATTTCTAATTTGTTCTAAATTATGCTGCAGTTAACAATGTTTTATGTTCTACCTTTCAGGCCTGAGTGAAATTTTCCATAATGTATATATTTAAGATGGAATGGCTGTTCCAATTTTCAATTTTATATATATTACTAAATTACTCTCCAAAGTATTTGAACAAATATATATTTTCATAAGCAAGGAATGAAAGAATAGGAGTTTTATTTCCTCTCATTTTCTATACCACTTATGAGATTTAAAATTTTGCTGCTAAGATAGATGAAAAATCTATTGTCTTGTTTTAATTTTCATTTTTGCTATAGGTAGTTAGGAAATTTGTCAAGGACTCAAAGATTGGAGGGTATTTGTAGTTCTGAAGATTCAGATTTACCCAAATTTCTCTGTTCTCATTTTAGGCATATCTTCTTAACCCAGTTAAAAAACAAAAACAAAAACCCAAAACATTGTTTAAGTCACTTCACCTGTAATTGTTATACTCTGGGTATATTGCCTCAGTTTCAAGGAGAGTTCTTTAGTTTTGGGTAGGTGGCATACAAATTTAAGACATTGCCTTGTCCATTTCTTTTATGTGACAATTGTGCCCTTCTCAGTCATGCTTCTAAGCATACATAGAGACCAAGTGTATATATCACCATTGAAATGATTACATAGATTTCATCTTGGTAAAAGGCAAATCAAATACATGGTAGTTAGAATCTTGATTGGTGGTGGTTTTCCTAAACATCTGGCCATGGAAGTCCCACTGAAAGTTATCCTTGGCAAAATTGTCCTTTCCTGGACTCCTTTCCATGCCTTGAGTTTATAAATGGACACTGAGCAGAAAAGTAATTAAATGCTAGGCATAGAATGATGACTGCAAGACAAAACTCAAGCCACACAATCTTTGCTTTGACTACAATTGGAAATAAAACTAAATAGCTGTTTTATTCTTGGTTACAAAACTCTAATGTTTTGCACAGTCAGAGGTATTTGCTGAAAGGTAGTTTCTTCCAGTAATTTTAGGAAAAACTGTCATTAAATTGTCAACAGCCTAAATTGAGATTACAAATACTAAGAAATATCACAATATAGTAACGTAAGATTCATATTGGAATTTTTGGCTTTTTTAGCGATGAGGTGGAGCAGAAACATTGGCAGAGAAAAAGCTATGGCCTACCATGAAGGAAGTGTGTAGACATGTGGAAAGACCACCTCTGTATCCCCACCCCATATGTCTTGCCTCAAACATTTGAATAGATGCCATTTTTAGAACACTGTCATCATGTCTCATTTATCATATATGGATTGTGGGAGGCCTTGAATGCCAAATGAAGAAACACATGTTGACTCTAGTATTTGAGTTCTTATCTAATTTCTGACTCTTTTATATCATTGTAGCATCCTAAGTATCTAATGATGTAGTACCTAGCAAGCCTTATCTACTTTTTAAAATAAAACATTTTTCTTGGTGACTGAACTTTTATCTTTCTGGACCCAATACCCTTGAGTCAAGTTTAAATACCATATATTTCCCTTGGAGCTGGAGTGAAGTAATGCGACTTGAAATCTGTTTCTACCTTAGGGACAGAGCTCCTGATTTTGTACCATTCAGAACTCTTTATGTAAGTCTCCACCGAAAGCTGCTTAAACAAACATCTCAAATGTCAGAAACAGGGTTTAAAGGGTTTTTCTAGCAAGTAGGTCTAATCTCCTACTTAGTTTTGATTCCCGTAATGTAGATAATCTTTTTGGAGAAAAGGCCTGCTCCTAGCAGGGCAAATATATCCCATAGAATGTATTTCCTATTCCAGAAAGAAATGCATAACATTAATGAAATTTACTTTTCCATGAAGCTTAGAAAGGTTGTAAGCTTAGGATTTTGATCCTAGCAGATGTTCTTTTTGGGTTATTAAAAAATACATAACATTTGATTCAGAAATCTCAATGAGTTGCAGTAGTGATGCTTTTTGCTATAAGAAGCCACACTCTAAATGTGACGCTGGTCATCAGTTTTGAGTGACAACTGACTTTATAGCCATGGTCCTTTCTTCCTGCCTTAGCCCCCATGGGTGTAAAGTAAGGCAAAGAGAAAGTTAATAGCCAGGGTCATCCTATATTGAGAATTTGATGATTAAAGAGCTGTTGGTGTACAATAAAAAGGCATTTTCATAGATATATTTACACTTTTTAAAAATGTTTATTGTTTTTAGAGAGAGGGAAAGGGAGAGAGACAGAAAGGGAGAGAGACATCAATGCATGGTTGCCTTTCACCTGCCTCCAGCTACAGACCTGACTTGCAATCTGGGTAAATGCCTTGGCTGGCAATCGAACCAGCAACCTTTGGGTTCACAGGCTAGCACCTTATCCACTGTGCCACCAGCCAGGATTACATCATTTTCCTATAGGCCATTTTTTGTTGAAAACCCTTATATTCCAGTTTAAGTTGGGTTCCTCGGTGCTCTTGTTCAACTTAGCCAGAACCTCCACCACGTGATCTGCAATGGCCTGTATACTTTCACAAGGTCAGTTCATACTGTGAAGTCTTATGTCTTCATAGGCCTTTGTCTCCAGGCCCTTGGGTCCATACAAAGCAGCCCAGTTTTTCCCATTGACCCTAGGGGCAAAATTCAGCTTCTTCACTGGTTTCCATAGAGATCCACTCATAGTGAGCATTTAATCTGTGGAAATTATCGGAAGAAGGTATGTGACAGATATCTAAGCCTGCACCATTTCCTGACTTCGATCTTTCTCTTTCCTCCCTTTTCTTTCAACTCAGCACAATAAACAAGCAGCCCCTTTCAGAGCTCCTCCACCTCTACCAAGGCTCCTCAAAACTTTGAGTCTACCCTACAGTCTCCAGTACATTACCTCAACTCAGATGACTCTTGTTTCCTAAGAAGAGCCTAGTCAATAATATTTTCTGTTAAGATCCTGAGAAGACATGTTTGGTAAATGAAGGTATTTCATGATTGGTGATACTTTACATTGGCCTTTTCTTTTATCGCACAGGCTTCCAGTGACAGTGCTGCTGCCTCTCCAGACTGTCACTACACACCCCTGCCTTCTGCTTCCAGGGAACTTACCAGCCATCGAGGTAGGAACTCTGCTGTTTATAGCTGTCAGTGGTTACAGGGAGGGACCCTTGGCTGTGCACAGCTCTGGACTCGTGACTGCCGCCTCGGTACTTTAGAAAGAAAACAGTGCTTTTTAAAGCCCTTGATGAGAAAACCATACCTGTCAAACCTAGCAATTTTAACTCATATTAAATAGAATTTAGTGGCAGTCTTCTGGGAAGGCAAATAAATCCCTGGCATAATATATAATTTTGTGTTTTATTTTTCCCTAAAAATAAAAAGATTAGAGTACTTAAAAATTAGAGTTGATAATTACCTCTAGCAAAAGGAATGAGGAGAAATTGGGAAACTCACTAATATTTGTAAAACTAGCATTGTTTGCGAGTCTAAGGGTTGAAATCTGTAATTTAAAAATGAGTGAACTCTATATTACAGCAAAAAGAAATTCCAATTTTCCTGGAAATGTTGAAAAAACTCAATGTGTAGTTTTCCCTGAATTCACTCAACCTTGAAACATTAATTTGGCTTACCCAGGTTTTCCAAAGCCTTGAATTCCTCTAGCTGTCTCTAGAGCCTGTAAGGAATATAATTTTAAAAGTGCCTTATCCCTAAGCTGGCTGCTTAGGCCAAGACTATGTGATCACCTTTATTGGAATTGGTTAGGACAGAAGAGGCCATGCGGTATAACCTGTTTACCCGCTTTGATCCTGGTAATCACTACAGCCACACTTGCTAATTGTGAACCTACCTTGCAAGGGTGAGAACAAACTTACATTGAACACATTCTACATTTAAACATTGTTTCCCCAAGCAGGAAATCCCCTTTGTACATGTGGGGTTCACTGAATAAGGATGGTCCAGCTTTGTCATTCAAGCTGCACTGCAAGGTTGATGGGTAGGAGGATATGCTGTAGAGACACCCAGAAAGCGGTGGAGCTGTTCTGCTAGGAAGACATGTGGACTCTGGGCACACAGCACTTTTCTGCAGGAAATGATCTCAGAGAGCAATACAGGGTTCCAGTTGTCTATGACTCTGGCTTATGTTGCATCTTTGGTGTCTGGGCACAGTAGAACTTTTCTACATTTATTTATTTAAAGATTTTATTTATTATTTTTAGATAGACAGGAAAGAGATAGAGGCAGAGAGGGAGAGAGACATTCATGTATGGTTGTCGTTCACCTGCCTCCAGCTACAGACCTGTCTGGAGACCTGGCTTGCAACCTGGTTATGTGCCCTGGCTGGGAATCGAACCAGCGACCTTTGGGTTCGCAGGCTGGCGCCTTATCCACTGTGCCACCAGCCAGGGCTCTTTTCTATACTTAAATATATGTTGGGTACAATTTGAATTCTGTTCATGAAGTATCATTTTTGTGATAATCAATTTTGCTCAAAGTCACGTAGGAAAAGATTGCTTCCAACATGTTATATTTTGAGAGGAATGAAAAGGTCTCCTTCACTAAATGTCCTTATGAAGGTTTTGAGCATATCCCTTTAGAGACATTTTTAAATTGCCCTAGGCAAATAATAATGTCTAATCTAGGAAGAACAAATTGACCCTAGCATCATATAATCATGCATTTTTATTACTTTCTTATATTTGAATGAAGGCAATTTTACCATATAAAGCCTGTTGAATACACTGTATAGGAATTGAAGTCTGAGAGCCCTCAAGACTACTTGTGAAATTTTGATATGTCCATGAAATTGAGATTTCACAATAGAAGAACATGATCAGATAAATGTTAATTATCAATAAGACAAAGATCCTGTCATTGTAATAGTAAAATAATAAATCTGAACCTTGAAGAGATAGAATATAAGAAAATAAGTTTTGAAGGTACTTTGAGTAATATTTAGACTATGGAAAAATGCCTGAGGTGGTTAGAGTGAAAATAGGTGACATCAGAGCCAACATCAATGGTAAAAATTGTTATTTAAAGGGAACCAACAACAGATGTATTGATTTTACTAGGAATATTTATATACATTTATTGCATTTGGTGCCTGATCAGTGCTTAGGACTTAGATGGTATAAAAAGCAGGTCATTCGATTCCCCAGCCAGGGCACATAACCAGGTTGCAAGCCAGGGCTCCAGCCAGGTCCGTAGCTGGAGGCAGGTGAAAGGCAACCATACATTGATGTCTCTCTCCCTCTTTGCCTTCCTCCCTTCTCCTCTCTAAAAATAATAAAAATCTTAAAAAAAAAAAAAAAAAGCAAGTCAACATTACAGAATGATGGCCAGTACTTTTGGGCCTACGGTCTGATGAGAGCAGTGAGGAGAGAGGCAAAGAAGCTCATTAAGGCAGAATTATTATTGGACTGATCTATGTAGAAGAAAATTGAGAGTAACGTACAGTGGTACCTTGGTCCTAATTGTTAATTTGTTCCGGAGCTTGTGATGAGTCCTGAAACGGATGAGTACCAAGTAATCAAGCATTTTCTCTTGTGGTGCAGCATAGAGATTCATACGAATTCTAGCAAGTGTGACGTGTCCTAAGCAAGCTCCGAATACTGAAACATTCTTTTTTCTTGTTAAAATGCGACAAGCACAGGGTTTGACGAGCTGATGAGTACCAAGGTACAACTGTATTTCAGCTTAGTAGGAGTTGTGCAATGACCAATAAATGCGGAAAGCCATACTTTTGGCATCCAGACTGAAACCACTTAGTGTCATCCTTTTTTTTTTTTTTTTATGTATATATTTAAGTTAAAGAAATTTAAAATAATTTCTGATCATATAAATGGGCAAACTATTTGAGTATCATTTGTTAATACTCTCATGGAAACAGCTTACAAACATTTATTCAGAGCGGTACATCCACCTTGTGAAGGCAGATTATATCAATTTTCTCTCAAGTGAAATCCTCTATGATGTCTGAAACTGGGTCCATAAAACCTTAAGTGGAAGTTCTATTTGCAAATAATTTTTGACTCATACAGTTCTCAATCCCTTTTCATTCCGCACCAACAACTGCACAAACTGGCAGGCAGTAGTTCATGTGAAAATTACTGTTTTTCGATACATGCCATTTTCCCTTTACTTGTCCTTTTATGTAACTTCCAATGACAAATATGATGGGCCCAAGATTCACATCCTAAGGACTCTACATTCAAATGCAAGAAAAGTCAGGGCCCAGGGTAATGGTCAGGAGATAGGGGACTGTATTTTTCCATCTATAACTTACAGGTAATCTGTACATCTGAGGGAGCATAGTAATGCACAATTACTTTCTTCTGCTTCCTGGATGAGATTTCTTTCATCTTATTTGTTTTGATTTTTCTCCTCTTGAGGTACTTACACATTTGCTCCTATTTCCTTAGTGCAATTGTTTATGTACTGCTTTGTACAGTAGTGGCCAGGTAAATTTTTATCTTGAACTTATAAATGAAAGTGCCCCTGAGGGGCAGTACAAATTCTACTACTCATTCTTCAGTTATCAACTTAAATATCTCTGATCCCACCTTACACATTTATGTTAGGTCAGGTTTACCTTTTCAGGGACTGTCTTCCTAGATTGGCTTTACACCCTTAGGAGGAGTGGAGAAGATCCTGTCTAGTTGCTTATCACTGAATCCACAGTGTTTGGCACAGGGCTTCCTACCTAATCAGAGTTCAGTAAGTACCTGTTCAGGAATTTATGAGTGATAGAAACTCAGGGGAAAGTCAGTAACTTAGATACCTCTGCAAGGTCAGTTGATTGTATCCAAGAAGAGAGACCCATCTTCCTTCGGGGTAAGCACATGCTGAAGGGGAAGGCCAGCCTTGTGGACCTCAGACCACAACTCTGCTGCTTCAAAAACCCAAATATTATGGAAGGAAGCCAGATCTATAGGTTCATTGCCAGGCAGCATTTAGCCACATTGCATAACTTTTGAGGAGATAATTATTTTAATGTCAAAGTTTTTAAACACCAGTGTTTTTTGGTAGTAGAAAGTGAATAGGATAAATAGAAGCAACAAATGAAATTGTTTGATTGGAACAGAAGCTCTCAAATAAAGGACTGAATTCTTAGTATAATGTAGGTTATGATATAGATATGGTGCATGTGAAATCTCTTTGAGAATTCTGCTTCAAGTAGGTCTGAGCATTTCTTCAGGTTTCGGGGTCATAGGGCTGTATCAGCAATCTCAGCTGCTACCTAGTAGCAATCTATATACTGTGTCCTCAGTTATGTCCACATAATGAAGACTATTAAAATCTTTGTTGGGGAAATGTTTTTTAAAATGTTATATGCATAGGATACAACCTCTGCATGCCATATATTGGTACTGCTAGTTTTTATCTGGTGGCTGTTAGAAGTGGAATCTGCATTTATATAGACCATTGTGTCTTGGAGAAGACATTTCTATTTGAAGCATGGACCATATCATTCTTAAGACAACTCTATAAAGTGAGAATATTATTATTCCCATTTAACAGAGGGAAGACACCAAGAACTTCTAGGGGAGACTGAGACTCAGCAACAGAGGACAGGGTAACAATCGAAGCTCCCATTCCTTGATTCCCAGACCACCCCTGATATCTGTCCTTTACACAGGACATGAGAAGCAAATACATCACCAGCTGTGTCGTTGTGTTTGAGGGAAAAGGAGATAAAGTACAGGGAGAGGCACAACTTGGAAATGTCCGCTGCTGGGGTGAATTTCCATAGCCTGGTCTAAGGTTGCAGAGAAACACAACATCCTTATCTATTTCTGTCAAAAAAAATTATCTCTCATGTCCGTATCCTTCCTTCTTTTAAGTTACACATTTATCAATTCTGGAACACAGAAAGCTTGAGAAACCAAAGAGGAAAAGGCTATGATATCAATCTTAATTTAGACAGGGAAAATAGAGGACATACTACATATGCCAATGATGAAAGTTTTAATATAAGGAATGGGAGACTTACACAATCAGGAAGGATTGAGTCAGGGAAGCTGCCACTTACAGTCTCAGCCTCTGATGATTCTCAAGAGCTTGCCGAAATTTCCGGGTATCTCAAAACCCCCTGGGAATGTCCTACTGCATTTCTAATCTATAGCAACGATGGGGTGATTCTCAAGAAGTTCACTTGGATCCTGCTTCAAACATTAGGACTATCCATACATTGACCTGCTCCTCCTTCTCTATAGATTTCAAAATCATATTCCAATCTCTTTCTTTGAGCCAACCTAACCTAGAACAATGCATCAAGGGAATTCTGGGAAATGTAGTCTTCAGGTTTTCCTCTGAGTTTCAGAGAAGACCTTAGAAGAGGATGATTGGTGATGCCTGGTTCAAATAGACAATCCAGCACATCTACCATAATCCTACCTCACCAACAGCTATCATGCTGAGGATACCATTCTAGTTTATTTGTATATACATTTTGCAAAGTAATTGTAAGCACAGTGAAAAACTCTAAATTATTGTTTTCCTGATACTTATATAGCTTTGATGATGGGCCATAGTTAGTTTGTCATATCAAGCATGGGACTTTAAATGTATTTAATAAAGAAAGTAAGAAACCAAGGGGAAATATGCTATGAAAACTTCCTTGGAGGTGATAACCATCCTACATCTATCCATCCTTGGCTGTCTTGCCTTTATTTTTATTGACACAGTTGTGAGGTGCTCATGCTCTTTTTCAACCAGGGGCTTGGTTTATTTGTGTTTGAAATTGATTGCTGGGACTGTCACAGAGCAATTTACAAGGCAACTTATCATAATTAGTTATCGTTTGCAGTTTCCTTAATGTGAGTTGCACTTTATGTTTAGCAATTGATTTTTCTGTAGATATCCATGAAGCAGCTAAATGTATGCCATTCAAAAGAGAAGAAAAAGGCTAAAAGAAAAACTGTGGGTGTTGTTGTTTTTATTTTTTAAAAAGTTCCAGCCTGTGATGGTATATAATGCATTTTCACTGGATTGTTTTTCTTCAACTGCTTAAAGAAGCCAAATTCAAAGTGAATTGAATAAAGGGAAAATTAAATGGATGAATGTAAAGATGTGGCAATGCAGACAATGATGTTTGGGATGGGGAGATGCTGGCCAGAACAACTGCATCCCGACAAGCCGAATACTTACATTAGGGCCCAAGACGGGCTGCTTGATAACTGTTCATCACAATTTGTTTTAGGTGTATATGATTTGGAGGCAATTTGTCTCTTTTAGCCAGTTTTTAAAACATTAAAATATTTTTTATATTCCTACCATCTTGCCAGGTCAACCCCCAGGAAATGTGAGCGCTAAGCAGGTTTGATCATCATAAACAAAACCCACACAGAATAGTAGCAAAAACTCAAGAAAAATAGATGCATCTATTTTAGGTTACGTTAATAGTTCAGCCCCAATAAGTCTTTTTGCCTATTGCTTTTTGGTTCGCACTGACCAATTTAGAGTAAGCAATCTGATGGTTGTGGGTGTCTTTGCCAAGTAGGTCTCACTTGAGTTTTGAGTCTATGACTAAGGCAGCTCTGCTTATTTGTTGCCTCTGTCTTTTGCAATTCGTTGATTACAGTGGATCCTTAACAGCTGTAATCCAGGGGGTTAGTGGTGCCAACCACCTGCACAGTCAAAAATCTGCCTATAACTTTTGACTCCCCCAAAATGTACATACTAAAACAGCCTATTGTTGATCAGAAGCCTTACCAATAACATAGTCGATTAACATATATTTTGTATGTTACATGTGTTATGTACTGTATTCTTACAGTAAAGTAGGCTGGAGGAAAAAATGTTATTAGGAAACCATAGCAAGAGATGTTACATTTACAGTAATGTCTGTGATTATTTAAGAATATCCTTATATAAGTTGACATGTGTACTTCAAACTTTCTTCGTTCAAGTGTCAGCTGTAGTCTTTCAAAGGAGCTAAACATCAGATGATTCCTTAAAAAAAAAAAATCACTGAATTCATAGAAAGTTCATAAAAACATGACAGGTTCAACTTTTTTTTTTTTTTTTTTTTTTTAAGTATATTGGAAGCTGTAGGAGAAAGAGAGAGAGAGGGTGAGAGAGAGACAATGAAGAAAATTACAAATCACTTAGGCAGGGGCAAGAAAGCCCTCCCTGCAGGTAGGTTCTGCCCAATAAGTGGCTCCCTTTGAGGCAGGATGGGTAAGAAGCTAGGAAAATATTTTGGCGAGTGGAATGGGGAAACTGAGACAGACAGCTGAACAAGCTGGCTGAGAAATTTATAGCCAGATAATAAATGGCAAGGTCTTATCTTTGCTAACCAAGGACCCTTAGGAAAAGATGGTTCGCACGTTCCAGACCATGCTGGGGCAGACCTGCCTCAGTCCTGATCCCTCTTTGGCGACATTCTTTGAAGGTGAAACTGACCAGAAAATGTCCCTGACCCCTCTATACGCTCATTTTGATGAATCAACATATGGAAGGACGCACCTGGAAAGCTGACGAATATTCTGTTGAGCTCCTCCCCTGAAACCTCCCCTAATATTCCCTCCTTCAGAAAACAGACAAAAAACCGTCAAGATAAAGGAAACCTGTGTGCGCTCTCCTTGGAGTACATGCACGTCCCTCCTTTTCTGTCATGTACTTTTGCTCTTTCTTTCCTAAACCCTAAAGGTCCCCACAAGACTTATAACCAGACAAGTAATGGGAAGCAGCAGCTCACTCTGGGCTAACCCCCTGAACTTGTCTCCAAGGCCCCCTTTCCCTGACTTCCCAGTGAATCAAAAAGTGGCCCACCTTGGCACACTTCTGTCACCATGACATGTACTTCTCAGGGAGTCCACATAGCCCCACGTGGTTCATATTGTTCCTACAACATTTCTATAGGACTACAGCAGCATTGTCTAGGTTCTCTCCTGTCACTTCTTCCATCCTAAACCCTTCCTTTGTTTCACTGTCCCTAACTTTAATAAACATACTCTCAAATTCACCTGGACTCATGGTGTGAAATCTCTTCTGCACAAAGTCAAGAACCCGCACGTTCAGACCATACCAGGCCGGCCCACCTTGGTCCTGGTCCCTTTCCAGTGACACCTGCTTTCAGCGTTCATGTTATGGCTTTGCCCTGGCTGTGTGTGTGTGTATGTGCAGGGGGCGGGAGGGTGAAAGGCTGTTGGTTCTTTGGGCAGAGCTGTTATTAGCATTTTCTAATTACGTAAAATGTTTTTCTCTGATGACATTTTCAACAGAGCCATTACTTTAGTTTTCTTCATAATGCTTTTATGGGCTCATAATCTTGGTGGAATTCTCAGATGCTGAGAAATGCTGAAGTTCCTTTTATTTAATCGAGGTGACTAGTGATTTGACAGTAGTGGTTGACAGGTTTATTTTATCTGTGTGGCAGTGGGAGTCTATTTTCAGTGTGTGCATTCGGTTCCAAAGTAAAAGGACTTTACTAAGTGCTGAATAAATTGTAGTTTCCTTTGATTCTAGACCTTGCTGAAGTGGTTTAAAAACTCCAGTCTGGGTCATCAAATTCATCTCCCTGCTGCTTTGCAGGGTCAATTGCTTCACTCTGTCCCTCGCAGGCTGGGAGGATTGGAATGGAGGGTGGTGCAGATGAAAACTTCCGCACATATATAGATAGATGTGCATGTGTGCTCGCTGTCTGGGAAGTTGGCAGTGATGGAAGAGCAAGCCAAGTGGAAGAGCGAGATGGATGAGTCTGTTAGACTATTACCAACACTGGCATGGACTCTAGCCAGGAACTTTAAGCAACCTCTTTGGGTATTTGAAATCCATAGGGGTCCATTTCCTATCCTTTTTCTCCCGGGATAATCTTTAATTTTCAGTCTCTGGGATTGCTTTATTTCAACTCTTTGGGCAGAACTATGATGCATTCGTGCACACGGAGTGGGAGGAATTTTGTTCTTTTGTTTCAGAAGCTAAGTAAAGAGGGAAAAATAGAATCACTTCCTCACCCCAACACCTAATAGTAGCAAACCTTCTTTCTGTAGTATGAGTGGTTCAAAAGAATACCTCTTCCTCTAACGGACAGTGCAAATAAAAAATGGTACTAAAAACATGCCCCTCTGTCTTAAAAAAATGGAGGTTCTGAGACTGACAGGTAGAAAATTCTAAATGTGTTGAAGTTTTAGAGTCGTGGGCTGTTTCCTGTCCCTTCTCTTGGTCAAATGTAATTCCTGAACTGACAAGTGTTACTCTGAACACCGTTGTTCAGTAACTGCTCAAGCATGTCTTTATTTAGTAGCCAAAGTGTATTAAGTATACACTGGGCTTGTGGGGAATTCAGAAATTGAGAGCATAGTATCTATCTCCCAGGAATTTGTGGTTTGCTTGAGGAGATACCAAAATGAAGGAATGCCAACCAGACAAGGTATTATGTATTATATAATTATGATTTGCCTTACTTGGTAAGTGCTATAGTTGGTTAGGAAAGATAGGAAGCATTAAAGGCTAGAGCAGTCAGGCCCAGGTGGAAGATGTGGACTTTGAGCTTTAAAGAACTTGTAGGGTGTGGGTAGCTGGAGGGCAAAAGAACATTCCACATAAAGGAAATGGACACAGAAACAGCCCAAAGGTAAGACTAGATAGAACTGACTGGAGGAAGGGGCCCAGTTTTTAAAAAGTCAGAAATAAGGTTACTCATGCAGGGTGGGTTTATACAATATTACGACAGTCTGTAAACAGACAGGAGTTTCTAGATTTTATTTGAAACTGTGCTGTGGGATAACTTATCTTTAAGCAGTACGCAGGAGGGATAGGAAAGAAAGAGCTGGGACTCTAGGAGGCCACTGTGGAGTGGCATCGAAAGGAGCTTGTTCCAGTTTTGGAAGCTTTCAGTTTCTTTACACCAGGCGAAGTGACTACAGACCCCATTGCCTTCAAAGAGCATGTTTCTAGCAAAGGTAATTTAGGAAACAACTTAGTAACAGATGGGGAAGACAGCTGGGGCCAGGACACTGCCAGTGGAGCAGGGGTGGGGGCGGTGCAGAGGGAACCTTGTGGCCACTGTGGAGATGCTGTCGGAGGCTGCTGATGGTTTGGTTGCAAGGTGCCTCTGGCTCAGGCTTCAGAGAAAATGGTCCATCGATGCGTTTTCTCCCCTGTTTTTCAAAGCATTTCTGATGTTGGCTTTTGCAACCAAAATTTAGAGCCTAGCATCAGTCAGACTAATGCTGTCATAATCTAGCATTTGATGACGAAGGCCTGGAGTTACTGGCTGGCTGGAGAAACAGAGAATAAGGAAAGCAAATACTGCGTTTGCTACCGAGCAAAATTCTGTAGTAAATGCAACAGACAGACCTAAAGATGGATTATATTTAGGGATAAAGAGTATCAGAGAGCAGGTGGCTGCAAGGAAGCTGGCATGGTGTGTGGAAAGCGGTGGTCTCTACCTGGACCCCCTCTCTCCCATCCGCCCTTGTACGATTCTCCCCTACCACTCATGCATAAGCTATAATCTTGTCTTCTGAATGCTAGACTTCTGGGATTTATACAGTGAAGCTCATGACAACAGGAACAAACACTCAATAAGCAGGCAGCACAGCCACAAATATTTGTTTTCTTCTAGTCTTTGGCTCAAGGTGAACTACGTTCTTTTAAAAACAAATAAGCGCCCAGTGTGTTTTATTCCTGAATCTTGGGTTTCTGACAGAAGCGGTACGTGAAGCCAATACTTTTTGTCTACATCATTCAGTTGAGAGCTCCACCCAGCATTAACTTCCTGGTCCCAGTTTTTCCATCTCATTCGTTTCCCTGTGTCTCGTAGAAATCGTTGCCTCTGCCACAGGTTTTTCCTAAGGTAAAGATTTTACAACCGTTTTGGAGCAAATAAACAAACATCTGGAATCATGTGGTACATTTAATTAAAAGGTTTGCATTTGTCCAGAAATGGTAAAATCATGAAAAATGGCCTGTCGGTGAGCTCAAGAAGGCCAAACAATGACGTTGGCTGCGGGTGGATTGAAATCAAGTGGGGTGAACACCTGCTCAGTCAGCCTGCTCTCCTCCAGCCTTCCCTTTCCAGCCATTAATAGTTACTGCTCTGCTTCTTTGCCCATTCTAATGAAATTTTTGTTCGTGGCTGGTTGGGGGAGAGCGCTGTTACATTTGCAATAACCTTGGATTTGGTGGGATGTATGTACTTTATAAAGGGTGTGGCTGGGGGCTTTTTGACTTTTCGGTTCTCTTAATCAGAATTTCCTGTGCTTCAGGTCGCTGCAGGGCCCTAGCTCTGTTTCTTCAATTGGTCTCCCCATCGTGGTTCTTGTTGGTTGGTTTGTTTGTTTTTTGGGTTTTTTCTTTTTTCTTTCTTTCTTTCTTTCTTTCTTTTTTTTTTTTTTTGAGAGGAACCCTTCACTGAGGTTGTGGGAGAAGCAAAAAAAAAAAGCTGTGGGCACTGCCTTCAGGAATCCTATAGTCTAAATGGAGAAATCAGGGTCTGCACTGAAAAAGCAGAGGCCATGCTAGAAATAGGAGTTCAGAGAAGGGAGAGATGAGTGAAGGTGGAAGAACTGAAAGGTAGACTTGGATGAAAGTCAGGGCTGAATTGAACAAATAGGTGGAAGGAGAAAGATGGGTTTTTCAAATCATTTGGGAGTGGCCACTGCAATGTTGTTTTTATTCAGGTATTAAAAAGGGCTTTACCCGCCTTCTGCTTCCACACGTGCAAGAGCTCTTTCCCCTAGTCACCTCATATAAACCTACCAACTGAGAAGAAAAAAGTGTGTTTGATACAGAAATGCAATTTTTAAACAAAACTTCTATTCCTTATCTCTGCTCCCACATTTCCACCCAATTGTTGCTCCTATGAACTTTGATTATAAACATTCTAAAGTCACCACTGGAATGAAACCATCTGTATCTGCAACGAAGCTGAGGAATCTCCCTGCGAGTGTGAAAGAGAACTTGGGGATAAGACTAAATGGAGTTCTTGTTTAACTTCTGGCCGTATTCTAGGTGGTGTGTTTGCTTGAGAAGTAACCTTAAAGCAGAGGTTATATATGATTATTCTGTTTCCATTTAGCTACTCCTCTGTGAGGTACACTTATAATGAAGTAAAATATAACTTTTGTTTGCATATTAAAAGGAAGATTAAGACCTGGCTGGTAGCACAGTGGTTAAGGTGCCGGCTTGCGAACCCAAAGGTCGCAGGTTCGATTCCCCAGCCAGGGCACATAACCAGGTTGCAAACCAGGTCTCCAGTCAGGTCTGTGGCTGGAGGCAGGTGAAACGCAACCATACATTGATTCTCTCCCTCTCTGCCTCTCTCCCTTCCCCTCTTTCTAAAAATAA
>PVIW01001475.1:0-33905 GCA_004026585.1 Noctilio leporinus | reverse complement strand
GGAAGATTAAGACTATTTAGCTTTGTGAAATGTATGCCCTTATATGTCTTCCACTTCAGAATTGGAATACCCAATTCTGGTACCCAGGATGAATTTATTCTAGGAGAAAGATGAATTTTTCTTATCACACCTAATACCTTAGCCAGAAGCTGAAAATACAGGGGGTGTAGTTTTGGTTGGATCTAAGGAAAGGATGAGTATTGTTGAACTCAGGTGTGGATTGTCAAAGAAGTTTGGGAAATTACCTTTCTCCAAGGCCTCTTAATGATAAGCTCATTTGTCTTTGAGAGTTGAATAGTGTATCCTGAAGGAAGTGAAATGAAACACCAGTTTCAAATCCAGTCAGGATATGAAATCCAAACCCAGGGTTCTCTATGTTAATGCTAGTTCAACTTTTTCATAAAATGAAACCTGGGTTTCACCTTGACCTCTCTGGACTTCTACAAGCACAGACAGATAGATACAAGACGATCCTGGAAAAACACTCCAACGTTGTCAGAGGAGTTCTTAGTCCTCAACTCTTTATTATTCTTGTGCATCTGTGTCTTTAAATACTCCCTGCAGAAACATTAGCATAAAAATAAAAAGAGTACAACAACTTGTAAGTTTCCATTTGTAGCTTCCTTAGCCTGTGAGGTCAAAGTTCTGTCCTCAGGGATGCTAATGCAAATGCTGTGTGCTGTTTCAAGGCAAATGCTTCCCTGCTAAAAAAGGCTGGAAGGAGTGGGGAGCCAGGAAAATAATGCCCTGCTAATTCCAAAACACAGATTGCCTGGAGATTCCAATTTAAAGTGCCCTTTTACCCTTATTCCCGCCCTCCCCCAAAGGAAAAAAAATCTTGTGTTGTAATGACAGACATCTGTGTAAGAACAATAAAACAGTCGTCTCTCTTATAGATTAGCTCTATATTCCTTTATTTGTCTTGCTATATACCTCGTTAGTTTCTCCCCAATCAAGGAGTGTCAAAGAGGATAAAATGCAGTTCCTGTCTTTGTTTTTGATTAAAGAAGCCCATGCAACAATCCTCTCCCACAAATTTTCTTTCTCAAGAGAGAGCTTTCCTTTTTATGTCTAACTTCTTTTTTTCTTCATCTACTTCCTTGGAATCTTTCTAGAACTTACTTCATACAGTCTGTAAATCAGATAGCCAAGGCCCCCTGGAGAATAGGGTGGGCAGGGCAGTGGATGCTGGAGTATCTGGGAAATTGTCAAGTACAGGGGAATCTTAAGTTAGCATAATGAACATGCTCTACAGCTTCTTTTTCTTCTGACCCCCTAGAAATCTATTATTTGAATAGTTAATTTTACTGAATAGTTCATTTAAAAAATACCTAATGTGCACATACTATGTGCCAAGACTCTTCCAAACATTAGGGATAAGTGATGAATAAACCAAAAATTCTGTCATCAAAGAACTTACATTCTGTTGAAAGGGTGGATAACTAAAATAAAAAAAAAAATAAAGTCATATAGCATATTAGAGATAAGTACTAAGGTAAAAACAAAAGGGAATATGTGTTGGTCATTTGAGGCTTAATAGAGAAGGCACCACTGAGAAAGTGGCATTGTAGTAATAATTTGAAGGTGGTATCAGATGGAAATCTGAGACTATCTGAAAGAAAAGCTATTCAAGCAGAGAAGAAAGCAAGTGGGAAGGTCTTGAGACAGAGTGCCTGGCATACATGAAGTAGAGTCAGCAGGCCAGTGTGGCTAGGGTAAGTGAGCTAGCGGGGGAGGGCAAGGTTGGAGGAGGAGTGTAGATAAAATCAGAATACTATCAGAGGCCAGAACTTGTAGCCTTGTAAGCCATTTACTGTGGCTAAGTCAGGAAGCCATTTTAAGGTGATAGCAGAAATCATAGAAATGATATTACACTACTCCCTATAGGGGAACAAAAATACCTCATACCAATCACTAACTAGAAAACAAGAAAGGGTACTGCAGTTGATCAGAAAGTACATAGACTGCAAGATGAATTGAAGAGGCTAATTCTAGCCCAAGACAACTGTGAGAGTTTCAAAATGTAGGTCAAGCTTTAAGAGGTCTCTAAGCATAAGACATTTATGATGTTCACACTATCTGTGGGTCAGGAATTCCAAAAGAGGGGAGGGAAAAGGACTTATCTGTGCTCTATAATATCTGAGAACTCAACAGAAGACCTGAAATCTGAGAGCTTGAATCATTTGAAAAATCATATACTCACATGCCTGGTGAATGATGCTGGCTTTCAGCTGGGGACCTCAGTTGCTTTCCATGTGGTCTTCCTTTGTAGGCCAGGAAGGTCTTATCAAAGCATAGTGGCTAAGTTTTAAGGGCAAGAGGTTCTAAGGAGAGTAAGAGCCAGACAAAAGCCATATTGTCTACTGTGACCAAATGTCAGGGCAGAGGAATTTCTCTGTCTATGCATTGCTGGACCTTCCTCTAGGTCAGCCAGGGAGATAGCCTGGGGATTAATCTTTTCCCCAGAGCTCTGGAACACTGTGGCTCCAGAGGTAACAAAGTTATCAACTTTAAGCAAGCTGATGTCACCCCTATATATATAACTCTTGGACATAGAGCCTCCTTTGTCCAATGTGTACAGAAAACTGCTCTTGCTGTAAGCTCAGCACACGCATGACCATTGTAGGAGAGCTAAGACACCCACGCTGACTCTCTCCTGTGCCTGGCCATGTGGAAGCAGAAGAATGAGTGTAGAGATGCCCAGGCTCTCTGCAGTCATTAACCTAAGTGCAACTTCTCTACAGGGTGGGACAATTGTGCGTGTGCCCACTGACACCCCTAGCTGCCTGGTCATACGGTCGTTAGCCTGCTGCTGCTACAATAAAGCATGCCAAATCTCCTAAAGGCTACACATAAGTTCTTCTTTGCCACCAGACCAAAGGCCTCCTCATTATCATTACTTAGTGGTCTCCCCCTGACACCACGGGATGTGACACCAAAGTCTTAGAAATCAGGCAGCATCACTTTAGTTACATTTTATTTTATTTTATTTATTTATTTCAATGTATGGTTGCATTTCACCTGCCTCCAGCCACAGACCTGACTGGAGACCTGGTATGCAACCTGATTATGTGCCCTGGCTGGGGAATTGAACCTGCGACCTTTGGGTTATGCAGGCCGGCGCCTTTATCCACTGTGCTACCAGCCAGGGCATAGTTACATTTTATTTATTAAGGTAGTTACAAAAGTCCTATCTAGGTTTAGAGGAAGGAAAAGTAGACCCCATCTTTGGATAGGGGTTGGTAAAATTCTGGGAGAACATGTGAGACTGGAAATATTACATGTGACACCATTTTGGCAAATACCACCTTCTACAATAATAATATACTGGGCCACAAATGAAATTTCAATAAAATTTAGGGAATAGAGGTAGTACAAAAACTCTCAGTTCACAATATAACTAAAAATTAATAACAAAATAGTTATTTCCGCTACCCAGAAATTTTCTAATACTCTTAAATCTCAAACATACAAGCCTAAATTGTTGAACAGCTATAAAAGTATAATGATGAAACAATGACCTATTAGAATCTAGGTAGATATAAGGCCATTCTCAGAGGAAAACAGCTTGAATTTTTAAATAAATGTTAATTTTTTAATAAAGAAATAAATGTGAAAAGTAAACATCTGACTCAAAGTACACCCAGCTAAATAACCAAAGAAATGGATTATTAAAGCTAAAACCAGGTATTAATGAAATATACCTCAATAAAACAAAGAAGTATAATGAATAATGTAAAAACTAACTTTTTAAAAAGCTAATTCACTAACCTAAGTTATGAAAATTAAAGAAAAGATTAAAAAAAAAGACAAAAAGAAAAGCCACCAATATAAAAGAAAATTAAAAGAATAATGAGAATGAACTTTATTTACTCCTGTGAAAATATTTAAAAGTCTAAAGGGAGTGGATAATTTTCAAGGAAAATGTGATTTCTCAAAACTGAGTCCAGAGAGTTAGAAAATTGAAATACTGCTTTCCAAAGGCAAAGTCAAGTTTGTAAAAATCCATCACGGCTCCCCAAAAGCACAGACTCTAGGTGGCTTTACAGGGGAATTTTAGGAAACATTAGGAGGGAGAATGATTCAGTAGTACTCTGTCAAATGGTTAACAACGGGGTCTCTACAAAGCAAACACACACAAAAGAACAAAACCCCTGATCAGTGGTGTTTACCAATTTCTGTAACATGATTATTCCTACTCTGACCAATTTCAAGCTACATACATGACATTACTTTACATGGGGTTGGGAAGAGATGTGCAAGCCCTGCGGGCCCTGCAGTCTGGCTCCTGCACACTACAGGGAAAATGCCAAGGCTATTTAAACTTCCCAGAGCATAGATAAGAAAGTACTTCCAATTTTTTTTTTATAAAGTGCATAACATCTTTACATAAAATTTGATAGAATTTCAGAAAAATAATTATACAAGTATACTCGATAATGAATATATCAAACTTTCTAAGTAAAATAATTATAAACAACACACAACAACAGTGTAAATAGCAGCGTAAAACATTATGACCAAGTGAGGTTTATTCTCAGTATGCAATGAAGTTTCAATATTAGGATATTCATTTAATTATTGAATTGTTTTGTAGATCTAAAGATGAGAGCAATCATTCTGTAAATGCTGAAAAGGCTTTGACCAAATGTAATAAAACATTCTTGATAAAGAGCAGACAAAAATAGATGTATACTTCCTTAATATGGTAAAATGGACTAATATGGTCCATTTTAGTCCAGTGCCATCATCAAACTTAATGGACAAACAGAAGAGATATTTCTGTTAAAACAAGGACAACATAATATATGTTACCACCACAACTATTGGAATGTTTTACTGAGGTATTATCCAATGTAATAAGAGAAAGAAATGACAGGCATGAAATGGAACACATTTGACAAAATTAATCATGTTTACAAATGATTTTATTTGATTTGACAATTGGAAACTTAAGAGAAACCAACTAAAAGAGTAACAAGAAAATTCAGAGAGGAAGTAAGGTATACATAGAGAAATCACTAGCCTTTTATATTTAAACTAAAACCAGCCACCAACTATGTTAAATGAAAGACTTCATTTATGAAAACAACATAAAATGTAGTAAATTGGGAATATTGTAATCATACATTAACAACAGCATATAATATCTTACAAAGAAAACTTGACAATTTTCTAGAACAGGTGTGTCAAACCAATTTTCACTGGGGGGCCACATCAGCCTCCCAGTTGCCTTCAAAGGGCCAACTGTAGTTTTAGAACTGTATAAATGTAACTACTTCCTAACAGTTAAGTGAGCCAGGTAGAAACAAGGTGCCGGGCCAAAGGTGCTGGGCCAGATAAAACAAGGTGGAAAGCCGAATTTGGCCCGTGGGGCTCATGTTTGCTACCTGTGCTCTCGAAGAACACAGAAGAATACTTGAAGATATGAATAGACATACCGTATTCTTTCATAGGAAAACTCAAGACCATAAATATATCAATGATCTCTTTGATAAAGTATAAATTCATCATGGAACTCTCTAACTACCAAATATATTTTTTCCTTTTAAACTAGAAAAACTTGATCTAAAGTTTGAACAGTAAGATAATAGGTGGGATCATTCTGAAAACATCTAATGAAGGGGATTAGTCCTATTGGATATTACATATATTATAAAGCATCAAATAATTTTTAAATGTGGTACCGGCACACAAGCCACCCAACAGGCTAATGGAATAGAATAGGAAGTCCAAAACTAAAATCAGTTACATGTAGGACTTAGTATATGACAACATGGTATCTTAAACTGGAGGGTAAAAGTTAGGCTATTTAATATAGGCTCTTGGGGCAAATGAGTAGTTTTGGGGGGAAGAAATGGATTCATATTTTATACCTTATACCAGGATAGATTTCAAATGTATTAAAAATTTTAATGGAGAAGGAAATTAAACCATGAAAAAGACAGGATTAGGAATTCAGGACCCCTAATTTAAAAATCAAAATTTGAAAACTTAACCTTATTGAAAATATGCTTCTTTACTTAAAAAATACTTCCCCAAAGAGGACATGCAGATGGCCAATAGACTTATGAAAAGATGTTCAACGTCACTAATCATCAGAGAAATTAAAACCACAATAAGAGCCATGGCTCTGTGGTTTCATTGGTTGGATGTTGTCCCATACATCAAAAAGGTTGTGGATTCGATTCCTGGTCAGGGCACATAACTAGGTTGTAGTTTTGATCCCTGATTAGGGTGTGTACAGGAGGCAATTGAATGATGTTTCTGCCTCACATCAATGGTTCTCTCTCTCTCTTTCATCCATAAACATATTCCACTGTTGGTAGAAATACAGATTGATATAACCACTGTGGAAAACAGTTTGGAATTTCTTCAGAAAATTGAAAATAGAAATGCCTTATGTGACCCAATGATTCCACTTCCGTGTACATATCCAAAAAAGCTCAAAACGCTAATTTGAAAGATCATACACATTCCTATGTTCATTGCAATATTATTTACAATAGCCAGCAAAGGGAGGAACTGCAGTGCCCATCAATAGACAAATGGATAAAAAAGTGATAATACATAAACACAATAAAACATTACTCGCCCATAAAAAAGAATGAAATTTTACCATTTGCAACAACATGGATGGGCCTAGAGGGTATGTGCTCATTGAAATAAGCCTATCAGAGAAAGGACAATACTGTGTGTTTCACTTATATGTGGAATATAAAGAACAAAATATTATAAACAAACAAAATTGAAACAGACTGATAGATACAGAGAATAGACTGATGGTTGCTAGGAGGGAAGGGAATTGAGGGACAGGGTGAAAAAGATGGAAGGATAAAGAATACAAATTGGCAGTTACAAGAGAGTTTGGGGGATATAAAGTATAGCATTGGGAATGTAGCCAATGATATTGCAATAGATATGTAGGTACTTGAGTGGGTGCTAGAAATATTGAGGGGAACTTTGCAAAGTATATGAGGCCTAACCACTATGCTGTATGCCTGAAACTGATACAAAATAATATTGAATGTAAACTGTAATTGAAACATGAAAAATTTTTTAAATTATTAGGACAGCAAAATTGGAATGGGGTCTTAGAATTGGATAGTATTATATTGATATTAATTTCTTAATTTCTATATTATAATTATGTAGGAGAATTACTATTTATAAGAAATATACTACAGTATTTTGAGGCAAAGAGCATCCCATGAACAACTTATTCTCAAAATGTTAAAAAAAAGTGCTTTGTACTGTATTTACATTCCTATTATAAATTTGAAGCTATTAAAAAAAAAAAAAAAATGAGCCCTGGCTGGTAGCACTGTGGATAAGGTGCCGGCCTGTGAACCCAAAGGTCACAGGTTCGATTCCCAGCGAGGGCAACATAACTAGGTTGCAGCCCAGGTCTCCAGGCAGGTCTGTGGCTGGAGGCAGGTGAAATGCAACCATACATTGATGTCTCTCTCCCTCTTTGCCTCTCTCTCCCCCTCTTTCTAAAAATAATAAAATAAAATCTTAAAAAAAAAAAAAAACAATGAAAAGATGATAAAATCCAAATCAGAACACACAAAGATCCTATAGAAAAGCTGAAGTTTTAAATCAGAAACTCAATGCACATGCTTTAAAATCTATAGAACATACTTATATTTAATTCCATATACTTCTCAAAGCAAAAAAAAAAAAAAAAAGAACTTTTACATAGGAAGAAAAAGATTTGAAGCAAAGTCAAAAGACATACAGTGAACACAAATATTTAGAAATTATATCATAGACAATAAATTATGTATATTTTTTAATATATGAAGATTTCCTGGAAACATGTGAAAAAGTGAGCAATGACTCACTATAAAAAGGATCCGCAATTATATTCCTAAAAATACTTGCATATGTGTTAAATGACATACATATAGTAGTTCTCATTTCAGAGTCAATTTACTAGTTAAAAATTGAAAATTGCCAAATATCTATCAATTGTGAAATGGTTACATAAACCATAGTACGTCCACTCTCTGGAATATTGTGTATTTCTGTCAAAAGAATGAGAGAGTTCCCTACACTGTTATATGCAAGTCTCTGCGGTATATACCTTTAAGGGTACAAAACAAGATGCAGGACAATATGCATAGAATAATACCCTTTATGCACAGAAAGTACAATGAGAAGAATCTATGTTTCTAAAAGAAAAAACTCAGATGGATAATAGTGACTCCTATGGATGGAGAGAACTGGGTACATGGGAAGATTAAAGTGGGAGAAATACTGTTCACTGTACATTTGTGTTTACTTTAAAATTTGAATCATATTATAAATCAAATTTAAAAGACTGAAGTAAAATTCACATAGCCTATACCTAGCAATTACACATGTCCAAAGGGAAGTATGCAAAATAATGTTTATTGCAGTGTTTTTCTAGTAGCAAAAACAAAAACAAACAAAAAAAAAAACAGAAATTACATATGCCTATCAAAAAAGGAATGGTTAAAGTATAATAACTCATTACGTTAATTACTATGCAGCAGTTTAAGAAAAGTTAAAATAAATACTATCACAAAATGTTCTTCAAGACATATTGCTGAGCAGAAAACAATTTGAGTACAAACATTTATACATCATGATACAGTTTATGTTAAAGCACAAAAGTACACACAATACATATTTATGTATTTAAAAGCACAAAATCACACATACACTCATATACCTGTGTATAAAGACATAGAAATAGTTTTGGAAGGTTGGATACAAAAAACCCCAGAAGTATCTATTTCTGGAAGAAGACTTGGATTGAATTGGCAAAGACTAGAAAAGGTTCAAGAAGTTTAGCTTTTTCAGTATTTGAATTTTTATAAAAATATGTTACTATGTTATTCATGTAATAGTAATAACAAAATAAAAGATCTAAAGAGAGTAGGAGCTTTGGGTAATTTGTAACCATTTTGAAAACTTGGATACTTTGTTTCCCCAAGGCTAGGTATAAAGAAATAGTTTTTGTGAAAACGTTCCATTTCTTTTTCAAATTTAAATAATTTGCAATAAATAAATGAGAATCTGCAGTAAACTTTCTGTACTCTGCCATTGTTGGGGAGTGTGATATTCATATGAATAAAATATTCTGGCAGATAAAGAGATACAGAGAAAAAAGTAAAGAGGTAGATACATGTAATGAATGCATGAATTTCTGATTTACTGAAAATGGGAAAGGAGACAATGCTAATAATAGCAATTATTTATGGAAGAATTTCTTTAGAGCCAGGCACTGTGCTGGTATTTTACATATGTTCATAGTTTCATTTAATCTTGGAAATATCTCCTAGAGTTGGATATTATCCCCATTCTACATATAAGGAAATGGAAGCTTAGAGACATATTATGTACTTTATCCAATGCCCCAGTGCTAATAAAGTGTCCTTGTGAGATTCAAAACCAGGTCTAATCCTGAAGCCTGTGTTCTTTTCCCAGTTCTGTGCTGCGCCACCCCCAATAAAGTACACTTAACAATACAATTATACTGAATACATTTTAATCTGTTTCTTCATGATTCAAGAAAGCACTCTGGCTTTTTCAATATTTCAGGAACCCTGTTACAAGCATCAATTATCAGGGTACTAGTGAAGCATGAAAATAAATGATGGTTAATTGGAGATATCTTGTTGAAAGAAACCAGAATAACATTGCATTTATAGGACCCTTGTGCTTTTATTACAGATAAATGAAGTATAGCAAAATCACTGTGATTTTTTGTTTAGCCTCTTTGTAAGGAATTGATCTGCATATTCAGAAGACCTTTTTATCTCCTATATACTGATTTTAAATGTTCTGTCATTTTTAGCACCAGTATCAAAACTTGCCTATTTTGTATTCCTATAAATATTGCTTAGATGCATGATCCTGTTTTCCCCCATTGGAATCTCATAGTACAATGCCTGATCTCTTTAACCTGAATTAACACAAACACCAGTGGCTTCCTAGACAACTTGTTTGATTATAGATTGTAAATGCCATTTAGAGAAAACACAAGATGATTCCTGAGTGTCTAGTAAACTTCAACAACCACCTGAGAGATACCTCCATGAGACTGTATAAAATGGAAATAAAGAATGGCAAATAACCCATTGACTATGCACTTTCTCACCTGCTGAGAGCAAAACGCAATTCAATGCAATTTTAGTGCTTACATGCCTCTGGGGAAAACAGACCCTAAAAATCACCAAGTGCAGCACTGGAAAAATCCCTTAAATTTGTGCTATGCTTGATGTTATAAAACCCAAGGAACCTTAGACTTTCTCCTAGAGTAAAATGGACTGGTAATTTTATTTTGTTATATTATCCACCAAGCATAATGATAATGGGTCACATGCAATTTAAGAAAAAAATTAGATCTAATAAGAAAAATCTCTAATAAATACTAACAGCATCTCATTGGTATTGTTGTGTGTGTTGGTCTAACCCTTCTATTAACATTTGCTTTTACATATTAAATGATCTGCAATATGTTGAAAATGAAGAGGGCAGTGCAAATTAAAACAAGCATTCTGATAATACATGCACTGTATAAATGCTTGGGTATCTCTTCCCTCAGGCAGGTACTGGGAGATATGGTACACATCAGGGAGTGGTACTAGGATGTAACAGGATGCTTGGTTTTAGATATGCTCATCAGTAAAGATGCTCAGTATAGGGAGTAGATCCCATCAGTAACCAGGAGAGCAAAATGCAAGCAAGTTAATGAAAAACAGAGATTGAAGATCTGGGCTCAGCCCTGAGAAAAAGAGAAAAAGATGCAATTACCCACCCCCCCAAGTCAGGTTTCTTCTGGGCCAGGGGAGGAGGGCTTGAGGAGCTTAGGGAAGCTCTGGTACCCAAGTAAAAGGACGGATGATGCTCTATACAGTGTTTGCTGCCCATCAAGGACAATGTGTGTGGTGGGGGAGAACTAGGGGAATGTTTTCAGGAAGCTGTTATTATTAGATAGGTACTTCGCATAGGTAAGAATCTCCTTGGGAACATCCATAAGGCAAAATGCTTGAGTACAAACTTCCAGGGATTCTGACTCAGTGGGTCTGGGTTGACACCCTGGCACGTTATTTTTCATGAGATACTTTAGCAATTCATCTACACACAATTTGAAGAGCATCATGTTAAGTATTAGTAAGAAGTCTCTTTCCCAAGTCATCTTGGCCATAAGGTTTAGAAGAGTAGTGACCATTTCCAAACCCTGCTGACTATTGACGTGGCAACCATGAGTGTCCTGCCATGTTAGGCCCTCAGCAGTTTCTGAGAAGGACTTAGTAATCAGCCTACAGAGGCTAAGTTATTATGAGGAATTTGCTGTACCAGGTACTGTGCTGTGTGCAGAGTCAGTGAGGGTCCCTGCCCTTAAGGAATTGACACTGGAGATCAAGGTTGCAGGCAGAAGCTCAGGCAAATGCATTGGCTTATTATAAGTGCTATGCAACCTGGGGACACAAAGGACTTGGTCATTGGGTTTCCTGAGAAGGCTTGAACAAATGCCTGGCCATAGTGTAGAGGGAGGGGGCTTCATAGAAGTGTTGCTGAAAAGTTTGAATATTGGGGAGGTAGCCACTGATGGGTTATAAATGGCGAATAGGAGGGAAGAACATCAAATAACTCTCTAGTTTTTGGCCTGAGTTCCTTTGTGGAAGGTACAGCCATTTTGAGAGGAAGAGCAAATATGAGCAGACTTATTAAATGCGAAATATCTGTGCTTGCAAATGGAGATGATCTAAGTTATGAGTCCGAAAACTTTTACTGTAAATGAGCCAGATGGCTTTTGTTGTGCCTACTCTACTCTGTCATTGTAACATGCAATATGCAAGCAAATGGGTGTGGCTGTGTTCCGATGAAACTTTAGTTACAAAAGCAAGTAGCCGACCAGATATTACCCATCTGCCCTAGCTTTTCACTCCTGCGGTAAGTGTAACAATGGAATGGAACATATAGATAAACATTGACTCCTATTTGTGTACAAACCCTGCTCTTCAAGGAGAGTTTAATAAAGGATTTTTAACCTTCCAAAAGTCACTTAATGGTTATCTATTAGAAAATACGATTTCCCAGTCAGGTCACATAAGCAAGTTGCAAGCCAGGTCTCCAGCCAGGTCTGTAGCTGGAGGCAGGTAAAAGGCAACCATACATTGAGGTCTCTCTCCCTCTCTGCCTCTCTTCCTTCCCCTCTCTATAAAAATAAAGAAATAAAATTAAAAAAAAAAAAACAACAGGTCATCAATATAAATTAATGAAAATAAAATTATGTAAATTAAACCATAAGAATGAAAAACTTAAAATTCAGAAGTGTAGTTACCATCAGTGGTAGGTGGAGGTAAAAATAAATGTAATCTGACCGGAAAATAAAGTGCAGCACTTTATTTCTAAGCTTGGCAATAGGTATACAGATTTTTAAAAAATTATTGTTCTCAGATATAACTTTACATATGTTATATCTATCTCTTTGCAATGGAGCAAGCATTGCATGATAGTAAAAACAAAAACAAAAGTCAAAATCTTACCAAGTAATCACTTTTATATTTTCAAGAAATAATGAACTCAAGGCTCTTTTCGTAAAAAGTTGTCAATGTGGGGGAGAGACTTGGTATGTAACTCGGTTTCTTTGCCAATCACATCACTTTCCCCACTCACTGAAGGCCACCTGGCTTCCAGTGTTTCATCTGGACACCAGGCGCTGGGGACTAGGGACAGAACAGAGCAGGGAGGCGTAGCTGCTGTAGGGTCATTTGAGTTCCTCATCTTTCAGGGAACAAGCATTGTCTTTGGCATAGGACAGAATGTGGTCACATTCCTCCCCATCACTCAGCAAGTGGTCCCACTGCTGTCTTTGTATTATCCCAGTCATCTGGGCTTACAGGGACAGTGTGTAGTGGTTTCGTGGTGTGGAAGCTATTGCCACCTAATTTTTTATTTCTTGAATATCACTTTGTAGTGTCATGATTACAAGGCTTGGAAGAAGATAAATTCTCTGCCTGTTCCGAGTATAAATGGTCACTTGAGATGAAACCACCAGTTAATTTCCCCTTGCTGCTGGAGGAGAATTTGAATCCAAACCACAGCACAGCCTAGCCCCTAAATCACTATTAAAAACCACCTTGGCTAGACTGGCAAAGCTTCCTTTAAAGTCAGCAGAGAATTATAAAGTCAAAATGAAAAATGGTACAACAAGAAAGAATCATAAAAATATACTATATCAGTTAAATGTAGTCAAAGGCAATTTAGTGTGCCCTGGCACCAGTCCTTATCGATTCAAAGAACGTGATGTGTCAGGGGTCGGCAAGAACATGCAGGAAATGCAGAATGAAGGATGCAGATCCCAACTTGACTGTGGGGCAGCTGCACAAGGCTGTGAAGGGTGCCTCACTATCTTGCTATTATATCTATTATATCAGGAACCTCAGGGAGAATATTCTAATTATCCCATCTATACATCCTCTGTACATTTTTCTCAATGTAGTATATATTTTAAATTACAATGTTTTTTCTTAGAAATAAGCAAAGTTAGAGGCTGCATAAATTGGCCAGACCAAGGAGATAGCATAGAATTCCTCATTGGGCTTTTTAAATATCCATCTCTTGGGAGTCACACATTGATCTGCTTCCTCATAGCTACATTCTGTTCTGAGCTGTGATTATTTCTGCTTCATCTTCTCCAACTCCTTTAGTGTCTTATTACTCAATATTAGCTAATCTGATTAGTAATGTACCTACCATATTATGTTCTAGGTACCGTACTAGTACTGGCATGTGCCTTATCTCACTAATCCTCACCAAAAAACACGATGAGGTAGGTCATCATCACTTTTGGTAGACCATTTGTCACAAATGAATCAGTTTAGGAAGGTCAAATGAGGAAGGCAACAGGATTCCTTGGGTACCTCCCTCTTGGATAGTTCCATATTCAAAATCAGGTTCTGGGGTCCTGCCTGTCTTTCCCATCTGTGAATTGACGTCCAGCAGAAAGGGAAAGCAGTATGTAGTATTGCTTTGGTTCTAATAGGTCTTAGAGTCTTAGTTGTAGATTCAGGATAAGTGATTGGTTCAATCTAAATGCTTTACAGGATCTGAAAGAGATTAGCGAAAACTATTCCAGAAGATAAAGGCAAGACAGGAGGGAACCATTAATCTTACGGACATTCAATTCCCTAAGAACTTTTTTGGGAATGACCACAAACAAGCTGGACCATATGCTCTCTGAGCTGTGGACTTTTTTTTTTTTTTGGACAGAACGAGGCCAATGCCATTGCCTCATTTGAGGTAGTTCTTAAACTTGAAAAGGAACTGAAGGATTGAGACAGTCATGCAGAGTCAACACAGATGATTTGACGAAAGTAGGCCTGACAAACACCAGGGCTCTTCCAGTTGTCAGAAACAGCCTCATGATGACATGTTCGAAGCTTCCCAGACTGGCTTGCGTTTTGGTAAATAGGAACAATCAGGGAAGACATATTTATGCTGTGGAGAGTTCTGAGATGTAGAGAACAAGTTAATTGTTCAGCCTCAACTGAGACCTTTCACTCAAGTCATTAATCACAGAGCACAATCTGGAGCCTTGGCCTTTCAGTTGGATTCTTCAGGCTGCTCTCCTGCTCCAGTTGAAGGCTCAGTCCAGGTGCTGGCCATTTGCGTTTCCCTCCAACTGGGCTGATTTATGAACCTGGAGATGTTTTCTGGTTTTTCCAAATTCTGTTCCATTACTTTGTAATAAGAGGGGGGCATGTGATTTCCTTTCTGTTTTTTTTTTTTTTTTTTTTTCAGATTCTTAGTTTTAACATCTAATACCACAGATTTTTTTTTCAGTTAGTCTGTGGCCTGCTTTCTGTGATCTGGAGGGTGGAAATGCTATTCTGTATTTTGAGTATTTAAGGTAAGACTTTAAAGACACTCTCTTTTTTTCCCCTTTGGCTGGAGTTGAAAATGCAAAAGTCCTGCATAAGGCCTTGTTCCTTCCTTTCCTGCATTCCACATCTCAGTGCAAATGAAGAGTTGGGAAGCCATTCTGACAACAGCCCTTCACAGGTGTCAGAGGTATCCCCATCCCACCCGACACATGTGTTTCAGCGTATAATATCAGGAGGCCTTCCACACTCGGGCCAGGTCTCCGGTGATAGTGAAAGCCAATATTGAAGACTTCACAAGAGAATCCGGGTGTCAGAGGAGGACACTGCAATATTGAGGCTGAACCCAGTGCTGCCTGCCGAGTGTTACCTGTTGAACTGAAAGTTAAGCCTGATCTGAGCTGATAAGAGGCAACAGATCCCTTGGGAGTTTTCCCAAGTGGCAGAAAATGTGTCACAGGAAAGTAATTGGAAATTGATATTTGACATACCTCTGGGTTATTTTTTATCCCTGATAACACCGAAGGGTTTGGCCAAGAGTCGCTGGTGACTAAAACGTGAAACCCTGCAGTCTGTTGCTGAAACCCAGTCTCCTCTTTGTTGAAAGTAAGCAGCTGCTTCCTGATCCTCTGTGTCCTCACTGGCACATCAAGTACAGAGGCCCGTGGGTTTAATTTGGGTGAAATGAGTGGTGAATACAGCCAATTCTGCCTCTTGATAATTCTCGGAAACAAAATCATCACTGGCAACGGAGTACTCTCTTTAAAATTCAAATCAGTTTCACAGGTACTTGTTCAGAGCTTGCCACGAGCTCTGTATTATGTTGTGTGCACAAAATAAATATCAGACATGGCCTTTGCCCTGGAGGAACTTACAGAATCATACGAAGGATGATGTGTTTATGAAACACATTTTACCTGGCAAGATAAGGTATCATATATGTGCCAAAGTGAGTGGAACCTGGAATAAGTACAGCAGGGAGTCATAAACTTGGGAGTTGAATAGACTGGAGCTGTCAGGGAAGGCTTTATGGATGAGGTGGAGACAAAGACACCAATATCCCAAACCCAGCACTCTCCCTCAAAGAAATTGCAAGGAGCACACTATAAGGTTACCAAAAGATTTTGGAGCCCCCTTTGAGTGAAAGTAAATTTGTTCAATATGAGAATAGATTAATTCAGTCCAATGAATATTTACTGAGTACATGCTATGTGCCAACAACTGTATCTGATGAGGTAAAGGGTGAATAATTCACATGTGGGTAGTTAGTTCATGATGCTACCTTCTTTTAACATAGATACTTAACAGGTATTGTTCATAATGGGTGATTGCAAAACCTGTGCTTTTTACCACTTACCATTCTATCTCTCAAAAAGACTGCCTCATGTTTACTTCAGCACCACATATACTCAAATTGGAATGATCCAGAGAAGGTTAGAAATGGTTTCTGGGCAAGGGTGACATGTATATACTGGAAGCATTCTGTATTAAAAATAAATTAAGAGAAAAAGCCCCCTTATCCAAGATATTTTTGGATTGAGGAAGTGAGTCTCATTTTTTGTGTAGTGAAGAAATGACATATCCAATTTCATAAGTTACATGCAGTATAAAGGACTGCATGCATGCTGGCTATGAAAGGAAGGGATACTGAGTTAGCTTTGAATGCAACCCCAAATTATTGGGTTAGGGAGTATTTGGACTAGCATTTGAAAAGTTTCAACCTAGACCAAACTTGGGACCATAAGCAGAGCCCAGACTTTCTGAAGATCAAATTTTTCTTGGAATTTTTGTTATTCACCTTGACAGCTACTTTGGAAATGCAATTAACAGGGTCTTTCATCATTAGATTTTTGAGACAGTTTTGTTTTGGGCTTTTTGGCACTTGTGAAGTTTGAAATGGGGACCACTTGAATATATTGGTCAAGTAAGATTCTATCTATATTCCTCTTTGCAAAATGAGGAAATCCACTATCTGCTCACTTCTTAATGCACAGGTGTAACTGGGTAATTGCAAGTTATTCTCAAAAGAAGTCAGTATGATCATGGTGGCAGTGATGGTTGTCATAGACATGGTAGTCATTATTTCAAATATCTACATGGTTTTTGAATAATATAACCACAGAACACTAGCAAACTCTGGAAAGAATCTAAGATATCAAACATTGAGGCACAGAGGTGTCATAGTTTATTTAGCTAAGCAACACCAGAAGAGGCCTCAGAAATCTCCCTTTCTCGCTAGCAATCATTCTCATACCACAATGAGACTCCTGCTTAGTAACCCTGGCATTTCTGCCACCCATGTGACTGCTTTTAGAAGCTAATTTAGGTATCAAATTTCAATAGAATTCTGAGAAAACATTATTTTTTTTTTAAATCTGGAAGGACTGGTGGAAGGAAAAACTAGAAGAAATTTGAAATCACTCTTGATTCCTCTCATTTTCCTTAGTAGTCCATCACTCTCTTCATCTAAAAGGTTCGCCTTGGCCTCCAAGGTTGGAGATATACACATGGGCTCCATCACTCATCTGTATGCATGTGTATATATTGATATGCATTCCTCTTCATCATCTGTATGCATTTTACAAATAATGGCTTATGCGTGTGTTATATCATCTCATTTTTTAAAATGAAAATGACAACTTCAAAATTTTTTGCAGAAATAGTTCTTCTACAGTTAAGAAATCTCAGCATGTAGGCCCAGGTCATCTTTGGGTCACCAGATTCCATGGAGGAATTAGCATGAGGAGGGTAGAGCCTCCATTTTCTTGTGGCTTTTTGTCCTTCCATTCTGGGGCAGATGGGCAAAGTTGGCAACAAAGAAATTTAATTAGTGGAGAGTTAATGACATAAAAGTATAATAAAATTGAGAAGACAAAATATTGGCAGGGTATAGAGAAGAGAAAGGTAGAATAAGGTTGAGAATACAAAAGAAAAATTGGCAGGACATAGAAAAGACAAGGAGGTATGGATACCCTCCATCCTTCCTTCCACCAGTTTGTCCTCTGTGAGGTCACTTGCTTGGCAGGGCGTGGGGTTGAAAGTGTAAATGCAGATTGAACTTTTTAGTTGAAACTTAGTTTTGATGAAGCTGTCTTAGAAGCTTTCTTCTTGAATAAAGTCAAGGGAATTTTGTAGAGCTAGAGAGATCAGACTGGGGCTCAGAAAAGAGAAAACAGACCATTCAGAACATGAGCCAGATTCTGGGTTTAAGGGTAAGAAAGTACCACAGATTCCCATAATACAAGGAGGCAAGTCCATAGGATAAAAATCTGACCAAGGCTCTGCACCACACACCGAGGTTTTTGAGTGGACCTATCTAGCAGAGTGCCTTTTTCTAATTCATCCAAAGCACTATATAGAACACCGTGGCCAGATACAGAAACTTTAAGCTTTCTTCTAGGTTGTCCAGCCCTATTTATGTACCTAGGAAAGGAAACAGAGATTCAGGGCAGAAGTACCTGAGAAAAGTACACTTAATGTGCTTTCTCTTGACTAGCTGAACATGGACAGGGAGGAAACCCAGTGGCTCATGGAGCAGACTAGCTCTAGAGACCTCCCTCTCCAGTGGGCAGAGTTAAGCATAAGAGGCAAATGATCCAAGATTTTAGATTCTTAAAGTGGGAGCTACAAAGCCTGGGGTGTGGAGACCCATATTTGTTTCCAGATTGTCTTGCTTCCAATTTCCCTTTAGGAAGGCTACAAGCAACCTTAGCTGTAGTGGTCCCTTCTTTCCTTGTCCGTCAACTCCATGTCATCATTTTTGCACAGATCCTTATGCTCAGTGCAGTGGGATTATGAGGCCTCTGTTGACTTTGAGGAGCTTAGAGAACAAGAAAGGCAAACATGAGAATGTTAACTGCAGTAAGTACAAGGCCAATCTAATAACAGCTAAGGGACCTTGAAAAATCAGAGACCGCCATCACATATGGAGAGGTCCTCCCACACTTCACATACTTAACTTAGTGGCAGTTTCTTCTTACTGAAGAATGAGAGCAGTAAATGGCCTAAAGCAAGCTAAAAGCAAATTCTTTGATTTTATTCATTTTATGACTTCAGTACTTGGTGGTAGTATTAGTAAAGGCCCTGGAAGTTCTCAAAGGAGAAGTGCCAGAAATGAGGTAAGTGAACATTCATTCACCTGCTTTAATGATTTCAGAAATAACATGCTTTATAAAAGAATGCAGAATCATAATTGTCAGCCAAGATGTCCTTTTAACTTTAGGATGTCCAGAAACAAAGGGATATTCTGTCCTTTGTTCTTGGAGCACCACAGATGCCAAATTATGCATAGGGTTCCCTCTTGGCCTTGAGTGCTTGTGAGCCTGGAGGCAACCAGACTGATTTCAGAAGGATGTTGTCTCTGGTGGTGTTCTCACCTGAATATCTCCCTGCAGCTATGGGGGGAAGCATGGCCTGCTTAGCTTCCCTGCATTCTGATAGAGCAGGAAACAGTAGGAGGGGAGGCAGCCCTAGAAAAGGTTTGGGGCTTAGGGTAAACTGTTTACAGCCTCCATCTAGGGAGTTTGATGAGAGCACCATTCAAATGTGGAATAAATAATTTATAAGTTTTGGTTTTGTCTGCATATCAACATATGCCAACAGATGCTTGGCTCAAAACATGAATATTCAATTAATATAATATTAGGCATCGGGAACAAAGAATAGTGGTGTTCAGGGGGTTGAGTAGGCTTTAAATGTCACCAATTCTAACCACAGCTGTCTGGATACACATAGTAGGCCCTGAAAAATATTTGCTGATTAGGTTTCCTTTGATTTGAATAACTTGGTTGCTTGGGTTCAAGCCCATATGTTTGGCATTGAACCAGAGTTATGTGCTCTGCACCCTGTCATCAGCCTCACCACCTCGGAGATGGTTGTCAAGGGGCAGCATTCCCGCTTTCCCATGGTGAGGTCCTTGTCCACTCTCAGCTGATGCACTCCAGCTCTTTTGACTATAGGGCATAGAACATGCTGGAGGCAGCCGATGGAGCTGGCTAGTTGCAGAAATAGCCTATCCTTCACTCCCCTATTTTCCCCACTGTCATTGCTGTTGTGTTTTATGATAGAGGACATTGGCATGTTGGCTAACAGACCACAGCAATGCTTGTGACATGCATACTTGAGTGGCCACTGGGCATTGCAGAAGTGTTGAGTAAAGACCTATTAGTTCACATCACTGACCTGAAACTTGAGGAGGAAATATGAGATGGCCCAATGTAAGGGATGAAGAAGGTTAAAATGTGAGTGGATGTGAGACATTCACTAACTCCTAGGGAACAGTAAGATGGGGTAGTTTTAAGCAAGGGCACCTCCTGGTTGCATTAGTGCTGATGGCAAGCACAACAGAGGGAAAGGAATGGATGCATCGTACCCAAGGCCATGTTTCAGATCTGCTCATATTCATTCCAGCATGTGGCTTTATGCTCAAGCCTCTATTCCTTATTCTATAAAATAAAGTGAATGTCCCAGGAGATCCTTCATGCTACCCTTCTTTGACACTTTGATCAGGAACTATGACACCCTCATTTTTTCCATAACTTAATATCCCCCAAATGCCTAAAACTTACTTCATAGACAATCAAGTAGACTTCTAACATTCGACAGACCCTAGGAATGAAAAGTAGTGAAAGAAGTTATGGACTGCGCCTCATGTATTGGTTAGAGAAAGCAGCATTTGAAGGTTAGTGAAAATCCATTTTGGATAAAATATATAAAGATGTGTCATGGTAGGGAATTGAGTGCTCATTCCAAGTAAAGCAGTAGGAAATTTTCTCTTTCTTTATGGATTGTATCCTAGATTCAGTTATTTATCTCAGGCCCAAGAGCATCTTGTTGTCCTGAAGTTGGCCCGCACACTGTGGTGTATCACACAGTGTGGGGATGGCAACTGTGTGAGCAGGTACCAGAGGACCATTGATGCTGGTGTAAAAGGTGACTTCTCTGTAGTCCATCCAAGAAACAGGGGCTGTGTTTTTGTGGGTAGTTGTGAAACTAGAGACAGGATAATTTTTCTGATATTAGACCCAGCAAATAGTGTAGGTAGAAGTTATAACCCTGTATGACTGATGGATAGATTCATCACCTAGGTGGTTTCTGTTCTTTGCAGGTCCCATGGAGGTTGATCCAGTGGGTTACCTATACCCATGATAGAGCAAAGAAATTGTTAGAAACTTGTCACTTTATACCTTTCTGAGATATTCATAACAATTATTAACCAACTTGTTTAATCTGCACAATAATCCTGGAAGGTCAGTATTATAGTACTCCTGGGAGGTCAGTATGATAACCTTGTATGAAAAGAAGAAACTGAGGCTAACTGATGGGGTTAGCTGTTTCTCACAGGACATTTTCAACAGATCCTGAAGGAGCTCCCAGCCTGAAGCTCTACAGTACCCTCTTTGTACAGTTGAACTTATTCTATAGGTTAAGGCATTCCTGACTCTCGGTGCTCTTTTTAAAATGCAGACACCCCTGGGAGAGAAGTCACATCAAGCATATTATCACTGTAATAATTATCTGAATGACTTTTTAATAATCATTTTCATCTGACATAGTTGAGCACAGAATACTAACATGTCAAAACTAGGATAAAGTAAAGGTGGATTGGGATAAATTTGCATTTAAGGAGTAAGTTTGGAGCAACTCTCCTGGTGGGCGTATAAGAATGAGGACCTCTCAAATTTAGTTCTGAATGAGGGGTGTCCCTAAATAAGAAATAGTGGTGCCAGTCATGGAGTAAGAAAGTAATAAAAACAATACTATTCATATTTTGGGCTTGGTTGTCTTATCTATGTTGGATCCATCCCTGGTGAATGGGGCAGGATTTTGATGGATAGGGGTCTAACCCACCCATTATTACTTGCTATGTACCCGGCTTTGGGCATTGGTCAATTTCATGTGCTCTCTTCTTCTGCTAACTACTAAAGACAGAAAAGTCATTCCCCTATTGGACTCTAACATGTGCCAGCTGAAACTGAAATCCTCACACTGAACAAATGTAGCAAAGAACACTATAAACTTAATGAGGGGGATGAAGAGATATGTGCCAGAAACCTAGAAAATTTAACACTGATGAGGTTATGACTATTATATGTTTAGTTCAATTGTTGATACTGACAGGATGTGGCTGAGGAAGTCCACCGTCCATTTTCTCCTTGTATCAGTGCTAATGGTTCCTCAGTGTGCTCTTCTCAGTTAACAAAAATATTCCCAAAAGTTAAACGCAGAGAAAGAAGTGACATAAGAAATACTTTTATTATCTCTGTTCTTCTGGAAGTTCCCTCCAGGAACATTACTTAAAGCAGAACTTCTCCTGGCTGGCAAATGAGTTGAAAGGGAAGGACTTGTCCATTCAGAGGTGAAGTTCAGGCCTCCTGAGAGATGCAGAGCCTCCTGACCATCTGCCTGCACTTGCCCAGCAAATCCACCTAGCACTGTGCTGCCCTTCCTCGAACACCTTCCCCTTTCTCATTTTCCTTCCCCTCGGAAACTGACAAAGAGCCTCCTTTGCCTAGTGAATAATAGCACAATTCCTTTAAGTGGCATTTAAGGTGTAGAGGCAGTTGTGATTTTTGAACACTGCCAAGTACTATATAAACATTAGCTATTTGAAGAGGAACTGGGGGTGATAGAGAGTGTATTGAGTTGGGAGTCACAGCACTTTGCTTTGAATCTTGTGCTGGTTGGGTAACCTTAACCAGGTCACTTAAACTCTTTGAACCTCAGTTCCTTCATTTATAAAACAAGATGGTTG
Organism: Noctilio leporinus; assembly: GCA_004026585.1. NCBI lineage: Eukaryota > Metazoa > Chordata > Mammalia > Chiroptera > Noctilionidae > Noctilio > Noctilio leporinus. Next base: position 11,288 of record PVIW01001475.1, on the reverse strand, counting down.
TGATAATTAAATTAATTGAAAGTGACATAGTAATTAGCAAAGAGTGGACCCTCGATACCTGTTAATGAAGTCATGGTAACCAAAGGCAATTTCGTCTAGCATTTAAGAACACTAGCTATGGAGCCATAAGTTACTTATCTTCCTGGGTCTCTTACTCCTGACCTTTAAAAGTGGATAAGGGGGAAAAATCAAATGAGTTAATACATATCAGGAACTTTCAACAGTGCCTGGCCCATATTAATTTTCTTTAAGTATTAAGGCTCCTGCTGCTATTGAAGTTATCCTTATCATTCAAGGACCTGGCCTGGCCTTACCTTTCCAGCTTTATCTAGTTTTCTGTCTTACCAGTGACTCCCTTAGGGTGGGAACTGATTCTTACCTTTAATATACACAGGCTTTATTTACGCAATGCCTACAAAATAATTATTTTTGTTGTTAGAAATAGTGTACAAACACATGCTTGCCACTTCTACTCAGCACTATACTGAGGGTGTTAGCCAGTGCAGTAAGGTAAGAGAAAAAAAGAAAGAATGAAAGAGAGAGAGTAAAAGAGAGAGAGAGAGAGAGAGAGAGAGAGAGAGAGAGAGAGAATGAGAGAGAGAGAGACAGAGAGAGAGAGAGACAGAGAGAAAGAGAGAGAAGGGAGGGATAGAGGGAGGGACAGAAAGAAAAGAAAGTGCCCTAGCTGGTGTGGCTCAGTGAGGGCACATAACCAGTTTGCAAGCCAGGTCCCCAGCTGGAGGCATGTGAAAGACAACCATACATTGTTGTTTCTCTCCCTTTTTGCCTTCCTCTCTTCCCCTCTCTCTAAAAATAATGAATAAAACTTTGGTACATTTACACAATGGAATACTACACAGCAGAAAGAAAGAAGGAACTCCTAACATTTGCAACAAAATGGATGGAACTAGAAAGTATTATGCTTAGTGAAATAAGCCAGTCAGTGAAAGACAAATACCATATGATCTTACCCATTTCAGGACAATAATGAACAAAATAAACAAATAAGCAAAACAGAACCAGATACATGAATACAATGAATAGATCTTCAGTGGGCAGAGGGGAGAGGGGAGGAGGGAGTGGAGAGGAGGAGGCAAAGAAGGGGAGCAGTTTAGTCAAGGAACTACCATGGAAGAACCATGGACATGGACAACAAGTGGGACTGACTTTGTGGGGGGAGTGGGTGGGTAGGGAAGGGGACAAAGGGAAGGAAAAAGGGGATGGATGTAATAAAACAATAAAAATTTTAAAAAATGAATAAAATCTTTGAAAAAAGAAAGAAAAGGAAAGAAAAGGAGGGAGGAAGAAGTGTAATCTAGATTAGAAAAAATTAGAAAAACTGTCCTTATTCTCGATTAAATGATCATCTATATAGGAAATGCAATGAAATCTACAGAGAACTACTTGAAATAATACATGAATTTAGCAGGTTACAATATATATATATATATATATATTTAGTTCTCTATCTTTAATATAGCCACAACTAGAGCCATTTAGCTGGAGCCAAGGATATGAAGGGTATGGATGATAGATAAACTTGTAAAGGCAGGTTGAAACTCAGTTTGATGACATGACTTAATAACATAGTACATGTTTGCTTTTATTTTCCCTCCCTTCTTTCCTCTCTTTCTCCCTTCTTTTTATTCCTTTCTTCATTTTTTCTTTTCTCTTGCTCCCTCCTCTTCCTTTTCTAATTAGTTTTTCTGGCATAAACAACTTCTCTTCATGCAAGTAGGTAGAATTTAGTTTCTTAGAAATGAAGTTTATTATTTATTGGGTTAACAAAATGACCACAGATGTGTTATTTGAGCTTACAATGAACATTCTGTGAAAGGAGTTTCCAAAGACAGGCAATGTGATATCAGCACACAGACATTGGGATACTGGAATGCTGGGTATCCGGACTCAAGTTCTGGCTTTCTCTTAACTAACTGGGAAGCACATCATCTTTTTTTTTTTCTTCTTTCAGTCAATAAAATGATTTTTAGTGCATATATTTTGCATAGATACTTATGTAATTAAGTTTCTATTTCTATTTCTTGAGTCTTCAGCTCTTCCCCCAGTTTTTATTGCTTATAATTTCTTGGTAAGATAAGAGGAAAAATGTTGACTTACACAGACACATTTGCATTTGAAGTCCCAAGCGTACCAGTTTGGGAGGTAGAGGCATGCGTCTGAGCCCAGACTCTAATTACCACTTTGCTGTGACCTTGGAGTAGCTAGCTGCTTACCTCATCAAAGCTGCAGTTTCCTAGTCTTTAAGATGGAATAATAATACCTATCTGTTGAAGTTTTAATGAGACAAATGATAGAAATTGTTAGTCATTGTTTTTTAAAATTAATTATTATTCTATTACAGTTATCCCATTCCCTACCCCCACCCCCCTTTGCTTTCTCCTGCCCCACCCACCTCATCTCTTCCACAGACAATCCCCACCCTGTTGTCCATGTCCAGGAGTCATTTATCCTGGTTTCTTGACTAAACCCTTCCTCTTCTTTCTCCACTTCTCTCTTCACCTCTCCCCTCTGGTCACTGTCATTCTGTTCCTTGTTTTCATGCCTCTGGTTCTATTTTGCTAGTTTGTTTATTTTGTTCATTAGTTTCCTGTGTTAGGTGAGATCATATGGTATTTATCTTTTGCTGCCTGGCTTATTTCACTAAGCATAATACTCTCCAGTTCCATCCATGCTGTTGTGAAAGGTAAGAGTTTCTTTTTTCTTTCTGCTGCATAGTATTTTATTACATAAATGTGCCACTGTTTTTTGTTCCATTCATCTATTAATGGGTACTTAGGCTATTTCCAGCACTTGGTTATTGTAGATAGCGCTGCTATGAACTTAGGGTTCTATAGGTTCTTTTGAATTTCTGTTTCAGGATTCTTCAGGTATAATCCTAGCAGTGGAATCACTGGATCAAAAGGCAGTTCCATTTTTAGTTTTTTGAGGAAATTCCATAGTGTTTTCTACAGTGGCTACACGAGTCTGCATTCCCACCAACAGTGCACTTAGGGTTCCTTTTCTCCACTTCGTTGCCAGCACTTGTTGTTTGTTGATTTGTTAATAATGGTCATTCTGACAGGTGGTGAGATGGTATCTCATCGCAGTCTTAATTTGCATCTCTCTGATGGCTAGTTATGTTGAGCATCCTTTCATTTACCTATGGGCCCTTTATATGTCTTCCTTAGAGAAGTGTCTGTTCAAGTCTTTTGCCCATTTTTTAATCAGGTTGTCTTCTTCCTGGTGTTGAGTTGTGTAAGTTCTTTATATATTTTGGGGATCAAACCTTTGTTTGATGTATCATTGGCAAATATGTTTTCCCATATGGTTGGTTCCCTTTTCATTTTCCTGATGTTTTCTTTAGCTGAGCAGAAACTTTTTTAGTTTAATGTAGTCCTATTTATTTGTCTTGAAGAATGTTCCATGTGCATTTGAAGAGAATGTATATTTTGCTTTCTTGGGGTGAAAAGATATATATATATATATATATATATATATATATATATATATATATGGAAAGTCTGTTTTAGCTAGAGGATTTTTAAATGCCACAATATTCTTGGTGTTTCTTTGCTTGGAAAATCTGTCCATTGTTGACAATGGGGTGTTCAAATCTCCTACTGTGGGGGTGGTGCTGTTGCTATCCTTCTTAAAGTCTTCCAAGATTTTCCTTATATATTTGAGTGCCCTTATGTTGGGTGCATATATGTTTACAAGGGTTTTATCTTTTTGATAGAGTATGCTCTTAACTATTATGAAGTGTCCTTTGTCCCTTAATGGCCTTTGTTGTGAAATCTACTTTGTCTGATATAAGTATTGCTACCCCAGCTTTTTTTCATATCCATTTACTTGCATTTTTTTTTTTTTTTCCCATCCCTTCACTTTCAGTCTGTATAGAGCTTTGTTCTGATGTGGGTCTCTTGAAGACAGCATATATGTGGGTCATATAATCCATTCAGCTACCCTATGTCTTTTGATTGGTGCACTTAATCCATTTACATTTAAGGTTATTATTGATAGGCACTTATTTATTGTAATTTTTCCCCTTTGTACCTGTATTCCTCTCTATCTATCTCTGTTTCTTCATCTTCTTAAAGCAGACCCTTTAGCATCCCCTGCAATGCTGTTTTCATGGAGATGTATTCTTTTAGCCTTCTTTAGTTTGGGAAGCTCCTTATTTCACCTTCCATTTTGAATAACAGCCTTGCTGGGTAGAGTAGCCTTCATTGCAATCCTTTGCTTTTCATTGCTAGGAATATTTTTTGCCACTCTCTTTTGGCTTGCAGTATTTCTATTGAGAAATCAGATGTTGAGCTTACTGGAGCTACCTTGTATGTTATTAGCTATTTCTCTCTTGCTGAGTTTATGATTCTCTCTTTGTCTTTGGAATTTGCCATTTTAATTATGATGTGTCTTCAAATGGGCTTCTTTGGATTCATCTTCTTTGGGACACCCTGTGCTTCCTGGACTTTCATGAGTTTTTCTGTCCTCAAGTTAAGGAAGTTTTCCTTCAATACTTTTTCAAATAGATTTTCTATCCCTTGCTCCTCTTCTTTTCCTTCTGGTATCCCTATGATATGGATATTATTATGTTTCATGTTGTCCTGCATCTCTCTTTAAATCTCTTCATTCTTTTTTTCATCTTTTTTCATTTGTTGCGCTGTCTGGGAATTTTTTTCTATATTGTCTTCCAGCTTGCTGACCAGATCCTCTGCTTCCTCTAGCCTGCTTTTGAATTCTTCTACTGTGTTCTTCAATTCAGAAATTGCATTCTTCATTTCCTGTTGGCTCTTATTGAGAGTTTCTGTGTCCATTTTAATGCTAGTGTAGCTCTCAGTAAGTTCCTTGTAGCTACCTTGGAGTTCTTTGTAGTTCCCCTGGAGTTCTTGTAGTTTTCTTTGAGCTTGCTGAGCTTCTGTATAATCATTATTTTTTAATTCTGTGTCTCACAGTTTGCTTGCCTCTACTTCATTTAGCATTTTTTCTGAGGATTCTTCCTTTCCTTTGGATGGGGGGTTGATTCTTTGTCTTCCCATTTTAGTGCCTCATCTTATTTGTTTCTGCTTCTTGCTTCCTGGATCCATCCTTGGTGACATCAGACCATTCCCATCTGGAGCTAGGCAGCCTGTTCGAGACTACCAGAGATCCACTGTCTTTGTCTCCTTCAGTTGTTAATCTCCACATCACCTTTTTGAATCTTGGTTTGCTTTGTCTTAAAAATGAATTAATGGTAACATAACCTTTTTTCTAGAGTTGCAGATAGCACAGTTCAACAACATGTTTTGAATTCTTAGAAACTGGACCAGGACACAGAAATGGACAGTCTTTCCCTTCAGGGAATGTTTAGTGAAGGTATATGTGGAAAAAACTTCAGCAGCTTAAGATAGGCTATTGTAGTTATATAAACAAAGTGTGGAAATAGGTGTAAAGAAGGGGTTAACTAGTTCTGCCTGAGAGGTGGGGAACAATTTAATTGGTTGATATCTAACTCAACCTTAAAATTTAAATGGAATTTTTGACAGAGAAAGGGGACACTTAACAATACCTTACATCTGTTTACCACTTTACCATTTTGCTTGACATAAATCAGAGTGGTCTAAAAACTATAATTTTTAGATATAAGGGATTATTATTGCTATTCTAGGTGTGGTTGTAATTACTTTAAGCTGCTCTCTGGATAAAGTTGGGGAAATTTTGACCCCAAATTACAGTGACTTAACAAAGTTTGTTTATATAAAAATTTCCAGGGGATTTTTTTTCATGTTGGAGGACTTAACAACCTTAAGAGTTTGGTCCCTACTGGGTATAAGGCAAAAGTGGGGTGAGTAAGATTAAAAGAGGTGTACTGGGAAGAGAAAAGAGGGGTATTAATTAAGATTTGCAAAAAGATGATTCATTTTATAGTGATGGCACAACTAGCTAAGTAATAATGTAAAAAGATGGAAACCTGGAATTTAAATACTAGTCTTAAATGGAGCCAGAGGACTGAATTGTAGTGAAATGTTGCAACCTGGGAATTTCCCCCTCACAATTCTGAGAGACATGTGGTACTTCTCCTGGGAGAGAACTGGGCTTGTAGCTCTGGCTTAAATGACTGGGTTCCACAGATCCCTGCCTTGGTCCAACACATCATCTCTGGCTTGTTGAATGTTTGATTGATGAAGTATTGAAGATTGTTTGGAAATAGAGAAAAAAAGTATTTTGGCACTTTCAGAAGAGTGGGAAATGAAGCCAAGAATATACCTATAATTTAGGGTAAAGAGCAATAATGAGGTCTCATAAAAATAAATAACCATGATGTTAAATAGACTGCAGATCATTTGCACCTCAAGGATTTTCTTTTAGATTTTGTGCCAGAAAAAATAAAAGTGATAATAAGCCTTGTGCTTTATGCCAGAAAATTGCTAGTACACAAGATTTTGTTTTAGTGTAATTGAAGAGACCCTTCCCACCAAAATTATTTAAAGGGAGAAAAATAAAATCCATCCAGCTGTAAAGAGCAATCAGCCCAGGTTTGGAAAAAGGCTTTAATCTGCTCTGCCTGGGGTCAGAATGTTTTATGCTCCTCTTGAGTTTATTTCAAAGCTGATGTTGCTATCTAAAAAACCCAATGCTGTAATTATTTTGGTTTTATTCACTGAGAAGTCATTTTCAGTCATGTAACAGAAATGGATTCTAGTGGTTGTAAGTGACCTCCCATCCTGTTCTGTAAAGAAAAATAGAATATATGTTGGCAGAAGCGCTGAATGAGGAGTTTGGATGAAGAAAGTTCTAAAACCTGTATCAGCCAGGGCCTAAGTATCTAAGACTTTAGGTACATCAGGTCACAGATTTGATCCTCAGTTGTTTCTCTGTAAAATGGGAACAGTCATCCCTACCCAGCTACCTTGAAGGGTTGTGAATGTCAGTTGTGATGTTAAGCATGGAAGTGCCATGAACCTGCAAGGTAATGGTGGCCTTTCTTCCCCTTACAGTGGGCCTCTGGATTGTAAAATGACAGAGTTCTCCTTGGGTGCTTTATAGAAAGACATTGGTGCTTTTAACAAAATGTCATTTTGGGGTTACAGGCTACTTTATTATTTTTCTCACAGCTGGCTCTGTAAATCTTCCTCTACGTTTGAATAAAATGCTACTTGGTTCCCAGAGCTTGCTGTTCACTCTTATATGGTAATAAGTCCTCTGTTGACTGAAACTCAAAACCATCTTGGTTCAATTATAAGTATCAAAAGTTATGATCTCACTTATATGTGAAATTTAATGAACAAAATGAACTAATAAAATAGAAACAGAGGCATGGATACATGGGACAGGCAATGGTCTGAGGAAAGCGGGGAAGGACATTGGATAAAAATGTTGAAGGGATTAGCTTAAGAACATACATGCATAACCCATACACACAGACAACTTTGTGGTGATGGCCAGAAGCAAGAGAGTGTGGTGGCTGGGTGGAGGCAGGCAAAGCAGAGAGGTAGGGAATGGGGACATCTATAATAGTAGATGTCAACAATAAGAAGAAAGAAAATTCTAGGGTAGGAATGAAATATATGAAATCCATCCATAGGTAATGCATGTTCTGTGGGCTGAGTAGCATCCTCTTCCTTTACTCTTTCTTCCCCTCCCCGTTCCCACACACCAGGTGAGTTGGGTGGGGAGGAGAAGAGAAATCAAAGGCAAGATCACACTTGTTGGACTGGAGCCCATCTGGCTCTGGGTTGCTGTTCCAGTGGTAGATATTTGGCCCTTCCCCTTGCAGGCTTTTTTTGTGAATAGCTGGGGTCCTCTCACTTGCAGTTCTCTTTGCTGACAACAAATCCATCTTCTGAAGCTGTTCACTGTGATTCCTCCTTGGAATCACAAAATCCAGGACATCTGGGGACTTCCCTCTGCTGAGATCCCCTTGCCTCCAATCAGGCAGGATCTGAGACTACCACAGGATGCTTTATCAAGCACTTAGCCTGACCCCCTCCATAGATCTTTGGCTTACTCATAGCGGGTTGTAGTTACAACCTTGAATCAGGCCTCTTTCATTGAGCCACCTAGCAAGCAGCTGTAGCCATAATCTTTCACTTGTTAAAATTTCTAGAAATAAGTAGAAATTAATTCACTCTGATTCTACAAATCCAGGGGACAAATACCGAGCTATTCAAGAGGGCCATTGCACTCCCTCTTACTTGCTTGAAATGAAGGAAGTACTCCTAATTCTTCTCCAAGGGGGTCAAGTTTTTGCAAGCAAACCTATATATTTTCCTTAAAGAAATCCCCACTTCCAAGTTCCAAATTCCTCTCATAGCCCATTCCTTAAATAATATAGAGAGACATGGTCAGCTGAGGGTTGCAGAGTTAGTTCTTCAATCCCTCCGTCAGAGTCTTGTGTGGGTGGTGTAGTCCCTCATCTTCCAGTGTGGATCTAGTGGGTTCCTGTTTTCATGAGGCTTTAGCTGTACCTGAAGGAAAAAATCTGATTTTAACATTTTGTTAGATTTATATTAGTGTATCCCCAACTTTATTTTGTGCTTCAGAGAGGAGTTCTGAAATTTTCTAAATTTATTATCAAATACATGTGAGAAACAAATGCAAGATTTCCTACTCTTAAAGAGTTCATTGTAATTAACCCTGTTAGACACTGGGGGGATGCATAACAAGGAATCCTGCTTGACACTTTTTAGCTTTAGTGTTCCTCAAGCATATTTTGCTACACAATTTATTAACATAGAGTCTCTTCATTTGCATTGTGGGAAGCCCTGCCCTAGATACAATTTAGAGCCTTTTTTTTAGGAGGAAGCAAGAATGATACCCAGTGATGCTTCCATTGGTTTTAGTAAAATACTTCATATATTCCTCCAATATTTCCTTACATAAAAAGTTTAATGCCTTACTAAAAGAAATGGGCTCATTTTCAGATGAATATGTATTTTGGAAACATCACTGGACATTTTGAAGGGGAAAAAAGAGTCACTAATAGGCATGTTGCCCTACTTACAATACACAGCAAGAAATAATACAAAAAGATAGTACAGATTATTAAAATAGGGGTTTGGCATGTCCTAGTGACTGGTATAGACTTTCAGAGCTTAGCTTTGATGAGATTTAAAGGTAAAGTCTTAGTAGCTTATTTTCAGCTGGCCCAGATTCTGTTCCTTCTACATTATAAAGCCATAGCCATCAGTTATATAGGGCTTGAATTATTTTCAGTGTCTCCACTGTTGGGCAGGCCCAGTTTGTCAGCTCTCAGAGTGACAACTTTTTCTGTATACTACCTATTTTCAAATGGGGATCATAACTTCCCAGATGCATTTCTGAATAGATACCCTGTTCCATGTATTATTTCATTGTATCTTGATAAGATTGGCTTTATGGTTCTTTTCTGTTTCAAACTTTGGAAGTGCTTATGCTGGATGACATCAAAGTTCTGCTAGCATGAACTGTCCTGGTTTGCCTGTGACAGTCTTGGTTTTAGCACTGAGAGTCCTGCATCCTAGCATTTCCTATTCCTGGAAGACAAAATGCCTTGTTTTTGGTGATGGATGCCAAAGGTTGGGGAAAATGTATAAAACCCACATGACAGCCAAAAGTATAGCTGCTGAAAGTAATACTGTTTATAGTATCAAATAGTGGTTGTCATTCTTTTCCATGACTTGAAGTTCACCCTAATGAATCATTCATTACCATGTCACCTCAGTTGTTGCAACTTAAGTGCACACCTCAGTACTTTGTAATTGTTGCCTGTCCATCTGTGTTGGACTCTGTGGATTAGCTACTCTGCTTTACATTAAGATAGTACTAGTTCAATGTTTATGTTGTGAACACTGTGACCAAACTTTTACATGTTCCGATAATGAAAATGAAGATGATTAGAATATCAACACCAGCATGACCTAAACATCCCAGAAAAAGAAAGTTCAATGCCTATAATTTTAATGGTTGTTGAAAGGACTCATGCAACTGGATTGGGGAGATAAATAATTAAGATAGACCACCTTGGCCAATATGTAAAAGCACATAGGGAGTTTGAATTTCACAATTGTAAGACGAGACATACAAGTGGTTCTATATCAGTCAAAACCTGATTCCTTTCCTAAGAAGACAACAATGCTTAATTGAAAATAATGCTTGTGGAATCTTGTTGGCAATACCACACAAACAAGTGGCATTATCATATTGTTCCTTTGATTGCTCTACAAAACTGAGTTAAGTTATATTTCCTGTTTCATAGGTTGCAACTAAAATGTCTCATGGGTGAGCAAAAGGGGAAATCTGGGGTAACAATGTGTTTGCCCCATACAAAGTAGAGCAAGTTTTGTCAGATCTGACCAATAGCAGTTCTTTCCATAATGCAACTCCTTGAATCACAGCAACAAGATAACACTATCTTTCATCTGGCCCCTCAGTATTTGGACTTGGAAAACAGAGTTTGAAAAGATTTTCTGAATTTCTATGAACACTTTAATGAAAATATAAAAAGCAAAAGATTTTTGATATTTTGTCTAAATATAAGCTAGATTTTGCTCATCTATCAGCATATTGGCAGACAGTCCAGTGTAAATATTGGCAAACTCCATTTGGTATTTATATTTCTTACTAAATAAAATAAAACAATCTCATCTGCTAAATACCCTGTACATCTTGTCTACAACACTACTAAAAATGGGTTTGCTTACCTGTGATGTTGAAGCTTTTATAATGAAAGCTTTTGCTCTCTTTTAGCTTCTTTAAAACAGACAGAAAAACATGATTTTTAACTAGAAATGGAAGAAGATAGCCTTCTTACATAGGTGCCTACAAAATGGCTGTCATTGCCAGCCCTAGAAATGATGTTAAAATATTTACCTGCTCTAAATCATATTTTCAAAGTAGGGGCCAGAGGAATGTCTTTATCTAATTTGGAATACATTGCAGATGAGAATTGAGAAAAGGATTATAGCAAAGCAGAAATTGGCGTGCTGTTTCTTTAAAGCTCTTTGATGCTATACAAAGAAGCCATAGGAACCTGAAACAGAATTATACCTGATGTTATGTGTAAGATATGACAAAAACTCATTCAGAGAAGAAATTTCTTTCTTTCTTTCTTTCTTTCTTTCTTTCTTTCTTCCTTCCTTCCTTCCTTCCTTCCTTCCTTCCTTCCTTCCTTCCTCCTCCTCCTCCTCCTCCTTCTCCTCCTCCTCCTCCTCCTCCTCCTTCGTCTTCTTCTTCTTCTTATTATTATTAAAACACAGTTTAGATATGCATGATCCCCTACAAGTAGGTGAGTTAGCAATCTTATCTAGTTGGATAAATTATCAAACAAGAAG